>JANHFX010028723.1:0-23350 GCA_027560015.1 Chloroceryle amazona
TTTGTTTCATCTGAGTCAACTAGATGATATTAAAGACTGGTCTTTCATTCTGTCATGTTTTTTTTTCTTAAAAACAGTGCCCGTTAACCTCGTGGAGCCAGTCAAGAGTGGATATTTATTCATATTTAAAAAGTAAAGCTTGTAGCCACAAGTGCTGCCCTGCAGCTTAAACTGTAGTGGCAGAACTGGATGTCTAGGGTCAGGGTATAGTGGAATTTTAATCTGATTCCAGGAAACAAACCTGATTAACCCATCGATTTACTTCCTTGCTGCTGTTTGGCATTCTCACAGTGAACATCTTTCCACCATAGAAAAAGACACCAACGGAGATGCTTTGTGGGTTTGGTGTTATCCGTCCGTAACAGCTGAGCTGAGGAGTCTGTTGCTGCGAAAGTGCTGCCTTACAGATGAAAATAAATTGCTTCATACGTTTGTATTTGGCCAGTATAAAAGGTCATGGTTCTACATCACAACTGTGGAAGTTCAAGATTCTCCAGCCTTGAAAAAGGTAGGACTTGTCCAGATGGTTTCCCAGCAGAGTGCAGGGAAGGCTTCCGCAGAACTCTTTCTGTCCGTTTAAGTGGTGTTTTCCCAATGTGTGCTATGAGGGAGGGGGTCGAGGTTTTGTGTGCTCAGAAATGCAGCTCTGTACCCTGCTGCCTAACCAGCCCGCATGTTAGGATTTTCATCCTGACATAAACTGTGTGGAATTGCAGAGGTATTGAGATACTCATTACATAATTCAGATTCTTGCATTGAAGTAAATGCTATTTCATGCCATTATTTCTAGTTGCTTTGCATTTCGAGTTCAACAGTTCTTTTATTTTACTTTTTTTTTTTGTCAGAAAAGATCTACAGGGGGTCTTTCCTGGTGTCCAAAATCTTATTCATATAGAACTTGATGCTTTTTTTGTCTCCTTTCCTCAAGAGGTTATGTAGGTACTTTCTCTTCAGCTGCAGTGGTAGCTGGAAGACTGCAAATACGCTTTTATCTTCTGTACTTTCCCTGTTAAGAAGACCATTAAATATCTATTAAGTTTATTAAATTTTCATGTTTCATGCTCTGTGGTTAACTAGAAAAATAAGGTGGTAATTTTGCATGCCTAGAGCAGAACATCGCTTGCCTTTCCTCTCTCCGAGCTTACATCTCCTATGAGACTTGAAGATGTATTAAAAAAAAAAAAAAAGTGCCCCAGTGCTGTCTCTGGCAGTGGGAGATGCTATTTAAGGAGGATACACGAGCCTGGTCATTGTCTTGAGACTTCTACCCTCGTATTTTCCCAGCCCATGGCCACTCTATTAAGGAAGTTAAAGAGTATTTCTGTCTGTGGGGCTCCTTACTCTTATTTTTTTTCTGGTCTCTTTCTAAATACATGGATGCTGTCTGCCTCCACAGCCTCCTTTGGCAACAAACTCTGGAAGTTTCCTACCTGCTGTGGGGAATTAAAATGCCTTTTTGCCTTTTAAAATAATCTCATGATATTAAAGGAAAGCAACTCTTAAAGAGTAGCTTAAGCAATAGTTACTATGTACTGGAGCTGACTCTGTGGAAATGAGTCACAGCAGAATCTGTTAACCAGCCCTTTTCTGTGGTTAGTAACTTGGATTTGCTGCTACCACTCATTGTTGTGTTTGGTTTTTTTTTTTTGAAACATCCTGTCAATGTACTGCAGTAAGTTCAATAATGTGAAAGACGGTTCATACGGGGTCACTAAATAAGCTGTGTACTTTTCTGTGCCTGTTCCTTACCCAGGTGACCCACTTCTCCATTGTTCTGATGGCCAAAGACTTCAACCCAGAGAAATATGCAGCCTTCGCCAGGATACTGTGTAGGTCTGTACAAGAGCTGGTTCAGAGTCCTGCTGTGTGCGTGTTTAGACCTTGCCAAGGCAAAAGACTAAATATCATTGGGTTGTGTTTACATTTGGTCTAACACTGGTGGAAACTCAGTTCTACAAGCTGTGAATCAGATTATATAAATCCTTGAATTTATCTGGAGTTCATGCAGTGCGTTGGGTGAATTCAGATGCCCAGTAAGTAGGTTTTAATGTGTCTTCTCCAGCCACACACCACCACCCAACCACACGCTCATTTTTCTGTGAAAGCATATTTTTTAAACATTTGAGAAGATGTCAGTGCCTTGCAAAGGTCACCATGTGTACGGTGGACAGCTTGCATCCCTCCACAACATCTCTGCTACAGATGCTTCTTGCAGCTCCTCTCAGCTAAGCACAGATCTCTCGCTAAATCTTTCTTTGCTTTTCCTTCAGTTCCCAAATTAGTTGGGTCCCATTTCTTGAAGCCAAGAGCAGTCCCTGAGATTTTGCAGCTGTTCCTGAAGTACTTTAACCTGTACCATAGCTTACGGTGTTATCTCTGCTGTCTGGAAGACAGCTAAAAGTGCACAGGTTTTGTTGGTGTGCAGTTGTTTTGTGTTTGTTTTTTTAAACGAGTATCAAGGACACCTGTTTATGTTTTTCTTTCATCATTTCACAAAGAGTACAGAGGAGTGTCTAGTAATACTTGGATAAAAAATGAATAACTAGTCACATGGTCTGTGTCTAATAACAGGAGTTATTGTAGTAGTTGCTTATTTTATAAAGTGGGTACCTTCCAAGTCTGCAAAGAATCCTTAGTCTGGGCACCTGCTTACACTGCTGTGCTCTGTTTCTACCTTGGTATGTGTTGGTCCGTTCATGAAATAGGAAACTCAAAAATACGAGAGGGTTTTTTATCCTAAAAGACGTGGGTTTTGTGTGCATGTTGAAAGATTTCTAGTTTAGTATTTAAAACCTCAACCAGATGTCCAAAATAAGAATTCTTGCCAATAATATTGCTATTTGTGATATTGTGATTTTATTTTTTGTTTTTTTCCATGTCTGCTGGTACTGATTGCAGTCAAAATACCAAATTCTTTTCACACAGAATCTACTTGAAGCATGGGAGCCCGGTTAAAATGATGGAGAGTTACATTGCAGTCCTTACAAAGGGGATTTGCCAAAGTGAAGAAAATGGATCTTTCCTCAGCAAGGATTTTGATGCTCGGAAAGCTTATCTTGCTGGTTCCATCAAAGGTTAATTAATACCAGAAATCTCTATTCCAATTTATTTTGTACAATATAAAATACAATCCAGTTTTCATGTGTATTTAAGTAAATAGCATTAGCAGCATTATCTGTGCTGTCATTGTTAAGCTTCTTCAAAAAACAAATTACAGTATCACCATATATATCTAATATTCTATAAGATAATTTTCCCCTCTTTTCTAGATATAGTATCTCAATTTGGAATGGAAACAGTTATCTTGTATACAGCGCTGATGTTAAAGAAGAGAATTGTAGTGTACCATCCTAGAATAGAAGCTGTCCAGGAGTTTACCAGGTACCTTGCCAATCTCTCCATCTTCACCCACCCTCAAAAGTTCAACAAGTCTTGAACCTTCACTGGGAGAAATGTCCATATTTTTTTCTCTAAAATACCTTTATTAAACCTGTTTATTGAAATCCTGCGAAGTACCTCTTAAAGCTTTAGCTGTATGTTCGTCAGCTCAGAGAAATTTAACTGTAGAAAGAGTGATAAACTCTGCTTACACTGATAGTTGAGACTTAGCTGTACTTGTTCTTTCTTATGACATGTATTTCATACTATGAGGCTTTAATTAGTATAGGTAAAAAAAACCAAAATCTACTCTGTGTCAAGTCCCAATCTCATTTCCCTAGGACTTTGCCTGCTTTAGTGTGGCATCGACAAGACTGGTCAATCCTTCATTCATATGTACATCTAAATGAGGAGGAAGTGGAAGCCTTAAAAGCCTGCACAGGTAGCGACAAATTATTAATCAAAACTGAAATTAAATTTTGTTCATCTTTTTTATTCCTGCAGTGTCCCATACCAGTGCCCCTTGAGGAAAAAGGGGTTATTTTGCTATTAATGCCATTGTTCCAAGTTAAGCCACATCATTTTCTTTAGAAAAAGCAGATCAGCTAAACAAGTCTGCTAGAAGTTAACTAGTTAATCTGGTGTTTCTGGGTGGATCCACCTGTGTTTACCCCTAATTGCAGAGCAAAGTAGCTTGAGACTTTTTTGATGTTGCGATCAGAGGGATCAGGAAGTCCTACTGTTGTACAGGAACAGCTCTGGATTAGCTGCTTCGTTTCCAACTCCTACACATAACTAGTAACTTCATTTTTAGGATTTTTTTTTTTTTCCTTGATTTCAGCTCATAACTCTGAAGTTCCAGTTTTTTATTCTGACTTCTGTCAGTGAAGCCTGTGGCTCCAAGTCACAGGTAGATCTTTCCATCTGTGGAGACGTTTGATCTGGGTGACACATTGCTGCGTAGTACTTAACGCGTAATGCGGGAAGAAGCCCTTGGTTTATGCAAAGGTTGGCATGACACAATGTGGCAAATAAGAGGCTTCTCTACACAGAATAAAGAGCAAGAAGACTACTTGTCTTCAGCGGTTCTACTGCATTACCAACAGTGCTTGTTTCAGCTCACCAAACGTCTTCCCCAGAGAAAAGCTGCTCTAAGTGTGCTCACCTGACAAGTTATAAATAAGGAAATCTGCTGCTTTTATCCCTCTGTACCAGTCTCTTACTGACTTAGTGACAAGGGGCTCAGGAGTGGAAGCTCTTTAAAAGAAGAAGCTCAGTTGGCTTTTTCATTTGCAAATGGATAGTGTTAGTCGCAAGGGATGGAGAGTTTAATGTTTCAAATCAATAACCTTTTTACAGCAGTTCAAGGTAATTTTAGGAGTTGTTCTTTAAGCTACTCAGAAGTGAAGCATTCTGCTGGACAGGTTTGTGAAATGACTGATAATATTCAGAGAGCAACTTCCTGGATCCAATTAGTATTGTGTTTAAATACTTTTAGAAAAGAATTTAGGACTATAATTTTCCACAGTATCTTGGTTCTGTTTTGGTTTTGTTTATGAAGATCCTAATCTTGCCAAATTTCTGCTCTCTAGGTTACATTGCTGGATTTACAGATTCTGAAGTGAACAGTAGACCAGACCTCTATGATGTGTATGTGAATTTGGCAGATAGTGAGATCACTATTTCCCCTGTAGTAAAAGGTTGGTTGCTTTCTATATTTTGGATTTAGAGGCTGTTTATTCCCAAGCTAATAGTAGTTGCTGAATCTTGCTTTAGGTCAAGCATTCTTAATCCTTCCTCCATCCAGGTTCTGAAAAGTCAAGATGTAATAATCTTTCAGTTTCATTGAGACCGTGGAAGACTGGTGGAAGTTGGGGCTTGGAAAGACTTGCTTCATCTTCCAACAAATGTACAACTGAGATTTCAAAACATCCGTGTTACACAGTTTATATGGAAGAGACATTCAGCTGAATGCAGGGATATCTTAGAAGTCTGTAGAAAAACATTGCACTAAATACTTGGAGACTGGAAACTATTTGAAAAGAAAGCTTCTTGGTTGCTTATTATTTATATGCATTCCAGATACCACAGAAATAGTCATTTTATCTGAACATCTGCTTTTTTCTTTTTTTTTCCCCCCTTACTCAGAGGCAATGACAATGGGAAAACTTCACAAAGAAATTGGGCAACTAATTGTTCAGTCTGCAGAAGATCCAGATAAATCAGACAGCCAAGTCATTAAGGTTAATAAATTATTTTTTTTTTAAATCCAGTTAAATTACTTCTATTACTAAATCTTGACAGAATAGGGGCGTAGGAGGGGGATTGTCCCTGGGAATAAACTGATCTCTTGTACTCACTACCATTTGACAACTAAGCATTTTTATTCTTCATATAGGTTTTTAAGGATGACATACTTGGTTTATATTATCTCTTGGGGAACTGTATTGCCAAAGAAATGTAAGAAATTGTACCAATTATAAGACTTTCAGTACAATTAGTTTCCCTGTTTAATTCTACAAAGCATGTCTTCTGCTTACTATCTTGTCAGTAGTATTGTCGATAACTTTGGAAAAGTCCTACAGAGATGTGGCTCCTCAGCTATAAAGCCTGATTTTTATGATTATGGTTTTTTCACTTCCTCCCTTATCCGATCGGTTCCTAGACATTTCACAACTGAGTGACTTGCTCAAAAGAGCTCAGTTAGACCAGTAAGAGGAGCCTGGGCGGTGGCTGTGGTCCTTTTATTCAGTGTCACACAAGAGCTGTTGCAAGTTTGCCTTAAAATAAACGGTGTCTTTATTTAAAATTAACTATTTGTTTGTTACTGTTTACATTTTGTTCAGGATTTTAAAATTTCTTTAGTAAGTGTATGTTAAAATGTTATATTACCTAATACAATATTCATGGTTGCTTGTTTTTCTGTTCTTCAAGGATATTTCTCTGAAGACAAAAGAAATCTTGGCTACTTTAGCCTCACTTACTGAAGTTTCTGATGGCAATGAAAAACCAACCCTTAACTCTGAGGCCCTGAAACAAAAGCGATTTCCACCAGCTACAGAAAACTTCCTTTTTCATTTAGCAGCTGCTGAACAAATGCTCAAGATCTGATTTTGATGCACCACAGTGTTATGGACCAATTCAAACATACTGTCTTTGCCATACAAATAGGTATACTGATATTTTATATGGGAAAATTAAAGGCATGAGAGCGAATGCCATATTTACCATGATAGAATGCAGGATAATGGAGCTTGACGTGGAACATATGGAGGTGTATTTGGGAATACTTCTGGTGTAATTATCTTCCCCAAGTATAACTTTGTACATATAGCTCCTGTATTTCATTTCACAGTGGGGGTGCATATACAAGTAGCATGTGCCTGTGTGACCAGGCAGTGCCAGACATCATTAGGTGGCTGTCCTGCAGGTTCCAGATGCCAGACAGCTTTGTTCTTGTTCTGATGTGTCTTCCTGGGGTCTGGAACAGAGTCTGCAGCACACGCGCCGTGAAACCAGCGCAGTCTCTGCACAGGGATACACTGAACGTGCAGTTAGTCTGAGTACTCATTCTGGGCTTCCAGGTATGTCAGCCTGTCAGATACTGCACTGGCTCTGGATTGCCTGATACCTGGGAATCCCAAATAAATGGACAAGTTCTCTTCTTTCTACTTGAAAGTGTCTAGGTGTAAAAAAAAAAAGAAAAAGGATGTCTGGGAAAATCTGATGTGGTAGCCTTAGTATATAAAGGAAGAGGTATTTTAACACTCAAGTGAGAGTTGAGCACCTCTTTTGGCCTCTTGCCTTAGAGATTTCCCCCCATTTCACTCTGTCCTGTGCCTCTGATGGAGGAAGAGAGGGCAGGATTGCTAAATGTAAAATGGGGCTTCCTGGGTGGGGGTCACAGACAAGTGCTGCTCTATAGCTGGAGTCATTTAAGGAGTTGTTAGGGTTCTCTGCTGAGAAGATACCTGGCCATTCATTCCTGATCCATGTAACAGAAAATCTGATGAGTTCAAAGTCTAATAGACTAGAAATGGTCAAATTGCCAGGTACTGCAGGTGGAGATTCAGCCTCTTAAACTGCTTGAGCTGTAACATGGGCACTATCTGATGGCACTCTGTGTTGGCTAGATCCAGATAGAAATTTTGGAGGTAATAGAGAAAAATGGGAAATGAATTTGCCTACCTGTTTGGTTGCATAGCCATAAATCAAGAGGGGTTTTTTTTGTTTTATTTTTTTTTTATTGAGCAGCCTGAAACTAACTGCTTTGTAATCTTCTGAGAAGAATTTAGTCTTTGTAGGGAAATACGGAGCCAATCAATCTGTATTTCTTCAGAAATGTCCACAACAAATCAGTCAATTCTGCAGTAGCACTTTGTTACAAGAAAAAATAACCTTTTTCCTGGCCTTTGTACAGGTAGGCTGTAGTGTGGTGTTTTACATAGAGATTTTATACTTGTGATTAAAACTTTAATAATCAATATTTATATTGTTAAATAAGTGGACGTTTGCTATTCTGAAACCAGTAGAGATCATCAATAACTCTGTGCAAGCAATACTGGTGTGAAAAAGGGTTGTCCTGCTACGGATCATGCTTTAAGGAAATCTATTTTAGAAAGTGGAGAAGGAGTGTGGCACCTTTACAGTCAGTAAATGAAAGTGCTTCAGAGTAATCCCCTATTTTCAGGGGTGTAAAATTCTACTTTAAACACAGTGCAGTTTAAACATGGAAGAGTGGGCTTTTTTGGTTGGATTTTTTTTTTTTTTTTTTAGTCTAAGAAAAGTACTGAATTGCCTTTGTTTACCTGCAAGTGCTCTGCAGCTTTTTTTTCCCCCTATTTGCCCTTTAATATTTTGGGGTTTTGCTTTTCCTTAATGGTTCTTTATTATTGCTGCTTCTGTTTGGGGACTTTTACAACAACTGGAATAGCAGAACTGGAAAATTATGCTGAGAATTCCATTCAGGACCTACTTTAAAGTCCTCTGAAACGGAAGTCTTTCAGCAAGGAAAAACCTGAACATGTTTTCAGTCAGCTGTCTTAACACCACCTTCTAAGTGTGAAGAAATCCACATCGTTTCTTGTTAACAAAAAGCCTTAAGGTTTATTATGAAGTTAGTATGGGTGTTAGAGACAACCACATAAAGCAGAGAAGCTCAGTTCCAAACTAAATATTGAATGCTTTTCTTTCTGTTTCAGAAATGTTTAAGTTGAAAATCTTGGTGTTGTGTTAGATCTTGTGTTCTGACGTTTGTGAGAAACAAATGAAACAGAATTTTGCACTCAAGGAACTGGACTTACAGCATGCTTATGCCTATTAAAAATTCCTGGATGGTCTAACCTTGAATTTATGTAAATTTATTCTTGAATAGTTCTGACCACTGAGTTGCAAGCCTTGGTTCTTAGTTTTGCAACACTGGGATAAAGCTACAGCTTGATGTTTAGGTCAGAAATGTACCACTATATGTTCCAACAGTTTTGTCATCTGCTGATTTTTTTTTTTTTTTTCTTGTCAGCCCTGTGAAAGAGCTGTCAGCCTCCCTCAGCTTCACTACTCTCAAAGGACCATCCCAACGTGCTTGCCTTTTCTTCATGACATATGTCAATATTTCCTCTCAAAAAGGTCTAAAATAAAATAGAAAAATCTGAAAGGTCAGGAAAGGGAAAGATTTCTGTGTATTTCTCACTTCCTCAGGATGTGTACAAGCAGACTGTGTACATTTGCTGGTTTTGCAGAGTCAGCTGATGTCTTCTCTTCCTCCTAGAAGCAAAGATCGTGTAAAATGAAATTGTTCCTACCTTCTCATTTTACTGCCTTTTTATTTTTGGGTAGAGATGAGAGGGTGGCTGATGGTTCCTGTCGCCCCACTAAGAGACATCCCCCCAGAAGCACGCAGCATGTAATGGAAACCCTTGAATCCAAATGGGAGCTGTGGCACTGTGGCATCGCTCCTTTCTCAGCTGAGGCAAAAGGTACACTCCCTGCACCCTGCCTTGCTCCTGCCCCTGTGAACCAGGGAGTGTGGGCACAGCCGTAGTGACATCTGCACTGCTCTTGCAGATGTTGGAAGGTCGAGTGTGAACGGAGCACAGGGGAGCGGGACAAACAGCCGATCCCTTCAGATGTGATTCTTCTGAGGAAATGAGCTAGTCACTTAAGGCTAACTCCGTGTTGTTTCTGACGCTGTTGTCTCTGGGGTTTTAGTTCCTGGCCTGCCCTGTTTCCCCTTCAGGCAAGTGGAGGGGAATGTTCTCATGGGGGGGCAATATAATGCTGTGTAACTTGGAAAAAAAAATGACACAGAACGAACATGTGACAGCATCCAGCTTAAACCTATGAGCTGCTGCTGCTTTAAACCTCTGACTGCTACCAGGAGAGCTAATGAGGATTTGTTAATACTCTGAGATGTTGTTTGAAGCAGTTAAACTTCTAGAAAAGAAGTTGTAAAGCTCAATGCTGGATGTTCACAGCTGCCTTGTACTGCTTTGCACCCTTCCTTAGGCAGCTGGCTGGCTGGAGTCTGAGTCAGAGGGGTCTTTGGCGAGGTGAGGTCATTCCTTGTAGCTGCCAAATGATGTGAGACTCTGGAGGCTCAAGTCTGGGCAACAGCTCCTTCCCCAGTGACAACCCCTCCAGCACGTGGCGTGGTGTTCCTGTTTGGTAGGGAAGGAGCTGCAGAGCAGGGCTCCCCACCTGCATCCTTCCTCCTTCTGCCTGGGCTTGGGGGTAGCACAGGGACACAAGCTCCACGGAGGAAGTGCTTTGATCTCTGGTGTTTCCTCATGTGGGAGTGGCTGATTTATTATTTTTTTTAAAAGCTATATGAAAGGGAGATGGAAGCCTCACTTTATATTCCTACATTTCAAGATAACAAAACTGGGTAGGTGGGGAACTGCTACCATATTGTGCTGTGCTGAGACATTTTCCTTGAAGCCAAAAGCTTCCATCTGCTGTAATTTACCACACCTTAAACTGGTTCCACCACTAATTCACTGTCACCTCACTCACTGGCAGGTGCAAAAGGCAGGAGATGGACCTGCCTTGGGCTGGTATTTTGTTAATCTATTCCAAGTGACAAAGGGGAAGGTTTTCCTGTAGGTGCTGGGTCTCCCAAGTCCTTCAAATGTGATTCTTTTCTGCCTGTCCTAGTCTTGTTCCCCCCACTCATCTCATCCCTCTGGCCTACCAGGTGTCTGGTCCTGGCAGTTCTACTTTTAGTTTCACAACTACTTTATTTCAAGACTGAGGCTTCCAGGGCCTTTTTAGTGACGTATTTTTCCTGCCCTCATTTGGGAAGCAGCTGAATCACCCAGGCTGACAATTTAAATGGCAGGCACCTGCCTCCTTCTTCTGGAAAATACTGGTTACAGCAATAGGAACACTGCTGAGAAGGGGGAAAGGAAAGAGGTACTTAATAACCCTGAGGGGGCTGTGTTTCATATGGCACATTTCAACTCGAGTGTTCAGTAAGAAGCCAGTAGAGTTTGATAATGGGCAGCTGTAATAACAGACACTATTACCAGACCTATTCCATCAGCCTTACTCACGAGTTGTAATGACATCAATTTGCTTAAATCATCCAAGTGTGGTGCTAGAGAATTTAGAGCTTGTCTAGTTACCATGACGATTCAAAGGTCACAAACGTGGGGTTGGTTTTTGATTTGTTGTCTTTGCTCTACTGTTGGGTTTTTGTGTGCTTTGGGTTTTGGTGGTGGTGGTGTTTTGGTTTGTTTTTTTTCTCCTCTTTGCTACCACTGTGGTTCATGTAAATTAGGTTTAAAAAAAAAAAACGTGGGGAGAGGTTTCGGGGTAGTGCCACTTAATGTTTACTGAGCGTGGAATTAGATGCTGGGTGAGTTTCCCTTTGGTATGTTACTGAAATAGGATTAATAAAGAAATGGAATTTTAAGAGAGTTTAAGTGTAGGATGTTATCTGTGCCACTGTTACTAAAGATTTGGAAGGAGACAAACACCTCATTCAGAGAGGCACACTGAGACCAGAAGACTGGTCCACCTGACCCTGGGGTTTGTTAAGGGAAAAAGCACCTAGTGTCCTCCTGGCTCGGGAGAGCTGAGGCTGCTGTGATCTTTTCTTCTTCTGGCTGCAGCTGGAGATGACATCTGGCTCAGCAGAGCTTTGGCCTGGTACAGTGAGACTGCTTTTATGTTGTTGACTCCGAGGGGATTTTACTCTGTACTTAAGAACAGGACTTAGAAGGGCAAGGCCAAGTGATCCCTGTTGAGTTCAGTAGGTGTGAGTGATCGTTCAACCTTAAAAATTCACTGCAGTCCTCCAGCAGAACAGGGCAAGCTCTTTGCCACTCCATATCTGTATGGCTTTCCTGGAACAGCTTTACAGCTTGTTTTCCTCAAGTTCACAGAACAGAATCACAAAATGGTTTGGGTTGGAAGGGACCTTTCAAGGTCATCTAGCCCAACCCTCCTGGCAGTGAGCAGGGACATCTGGAACCAGAGCAAGTTACAGGTTGGGGTGCTGCTCACCTGTGCTCTTGCCTTGTCTGCCCCTTCCCTGCAGTAAGCTGTTAGAGGAAGGCTCAGAAAAGGCAGAACTCAAACATGAAACTAAACTCAACCCCCTCCTTCCTGCTTTTGTTCAGTCCAAAAGCACAGCAGGAGCTGTTTTCCTGCAAGAGACCAGGCTGCTGTTTGTCCTTAGGTTGCTCTATGCTGCTGTCTTCTCATAGGGATGGAGTGGGTTAGGAAACCACTGGTTCTCTCACACTGTGAAACGGAATCTAATACTCCAGCCACAGGAGAGCAGGGACCTGTGTATTGCACTCTAAGGAAGTGAAGTCATGCCAGGCTTTGGAGGCTGTACTTGGAAAATTATTTCTGTCCAAGTTGTTATTCTGTTATTTAGTGCTTGTTTACTGTTGTCACTGACAGCCTTAGCAGCACCAGAGATGTTCTGTGACCCCTGCCTACACCACAGGGTCTCCTGCTGCACTTGTGGAGCTCCTTTCTACCTTGTCCCCCCGGATGGTCTGATCTTGATCTTGTGGTAGGTCAGCAAACCATCTGAAAGCAGCTGAACTGGGCCAGACCTAAGATCTGTTAAGCCAAATGTCACATCCCAGTGGTCACCAAAAGCAGACACAAGAAGAGTGAGAGCAGGTTAATAAGCTATTTATCCTTTCTGTGCTGCAGTAGCATGGAGCTTATGATCTTCTTTTGCTGGTGTATTTCCATTAATTTAGTATCCTTCAGTGGATTCCCGTGGATGAAAATGGCCACTCTCAAGTTTAAGCCACATCCATAATGCCCTTTGGTAAGAACTTCAAAATTACACACTGCACTATCTGCCATTACTCCTCGTTCCTCTCCTAGCATTGTCAGCTCACAGCCCAGACGTGAAGCTGGACTGTCCTCTCTGCCAGGCTCATTACTTTTCCCATGCCCGTTTGGTATGTCACCTGGTAGTGTGAGCTCTTTCTGCAGCTCTCCACAGACAGCCCTGGTCTCCTGAATAATTTTCTATGGTCAGCAAAATTTACCATCACACTGCCCAACAGGCTAACCCTTATGTGACATCTCAACAGCTCTTTTGTTTAGTGCAAAAGTGGGGAATCCTCACTGTCCACCCCAAGGTCAGAAAGCCACAGCATTTCCCAGTACCTTCAGTGTAACAAGTTCTAAATCTCAAGGGGCATCAGGCCTCACAACTTCTTCAAGGATGTCAAGAAAGCCAGGAGTCACTTTGTGGCCAAGTTTGACACCTGGTTCCTGAATATTTCTTTAACAACTGAATTTAACCCATGTTATGTTACCATCAGGGTTGCTTTGTCTAATATCACTTCAAGGGCCACCTCTCAACGTCTCATCCTTGAAATGTGCATTACCCAATGAAATGTACAAAGTCAGTACTTGGAGAAGAACCAGCTTGACTTTACCCAAAGGATTTACTGCTGTTAATGCCTTTACCAGCTGTGTTCCTGGAATGCAGCACGTCAAAAGCTGCAGTAACAGCAGCACCATAAACTTTTGTATTCAATATTCTTTTCATCCAGAAATCAATGACACGAGGAAGCGCACAGCACACGGTTTGTGACGAGTGCTGTGTTACAGTGTTTCCTGGTACAGGTATCACAGCGTTGTCTGTACGTATCTGCCTGCAGGCTGCAGCTTGCAAAATCTTTTTGCTAAGTCTGCCTCATTATAGACCACATCACTGTATGCCAAATCTGGCACCTACGCCACCATAAATTCATGATTTGATCAGTCACATCCAGCAGTTGAATTTGTTGCTGCATTCAGGATTCACTTCAATCAGAGCACACATTTCTATATTAAAGCCAATCTCTAAATTCCCTTATTGTAGAATAACTCCATTTCTTCTGTAGATGACAGGATTTCTGGTTCAAGTTCTGCTCGTTTTATCTGCAATGTATAGAAAAAGGAAATCAACACCACCGTATCCTGGTAAGTATAGGTCAAGTCCTCTTTACTGCACTGAACTTTGCACAAAGTGAAATACTGAATTCAGAAGCGAGACTCTGAGATTTGGGATTCTTTGTTTATTTGAAGGTTTGAGGGATTTGCTTGTTTTAGGGCTTTTTTTTGTTTGTTTCTCTGTCATTTTATGTGAAGGGAAAAAATTAGTTTTATTTAAAATCAGAGGTACTCCTGAGATCTAACCAGAGTGTTAGTGACATTCTCTCCATTCCCTAAGGAATCATAGAATAATTTAGGCTGGAGAAGACCTTTACAGTCATTGAGTCCAACTGGATATATTTGGGTGACTCTCCCGGGAGAACTTCTGCTGGGGGCTGAGCAACTGGGAAGCTCAGAGAGAACCACCCAGCTCTACTCTTGGTACAAAATTTCTCACAAGTCCTCTTATTTATGTTCAGTTTAAACGTTGTTGCCATAAGAGGTTAAGAAATATATATTTAAAGAAAAAATAATATTACAGTGTCAGAAAGATTAGGCAAATGGAAGAAACCACTGAAAATTACAAGAGCCCAACCTGTGATTTTTCTGGGATTATTCACAGTGCTGATAGAGGAGAGGAAATAAATGCAGAAAGGAACCCCAGGCTCCTCTCTCACTTGGCCTTCTGCAAAGCCCAAGTTTCAGGGGCTACATCTCCTTTCAAAACCTGCCAGGAAGACGTGTGCTTTGCCAGGGAACAGATCCCACTTCACAGTTCAGTAAGGCAGGGCGAGGAGATGGTGCATGCGAGTTGAACCTCTGATGAACTCGTGCTGACTTTGCATGAAAGAAAAAATCCTCACCTACATCCTTTTTCCATCAGGACTAAAAACAGTGCTGGAAGAGACTTGGGTTTAATTTTTAAGACAGCTCTCTTGACCTTGCTTATTTCAGGCTGTTGGGAAAATCTGATAAATCTACACTGAAAAGTGTAAATAAAAATACCACACATGGCAACTTAGACCTAGCAAGTCTCATAGGCCTCTGCCTAGTACATGGGCCTTCACAAGCAGCCTCTCTGCTGCACCATTTTAGGTGCACAACCACATTAATCCTATTGATTTTTTTTCTATGTAGCCTTAAGACTGCTGGCCCTAGTGACAGAATGACTCCTTAACAATAATCCTAAATCAATACTAAGAAAGGACTTACCTCCCTACACTGTGGGTACATACTAAGTGAAACTGGTAGCATCCCTGCTAGTACTGATGTAATCACAATCATTCTCATTGAAGCCAAAGCACGTGGAGTCTTTGCAAGTTTTGCTCTGTCAAAGATATTGAAAAATTAAGTACGTTAGTTTGGGCTCAAAAAATAATCTGACAGTGAGACAAAGAGCATCAGCTACAATTTTAGTGGTTGAAATTGCACTGAAATTACTAATACCCTAGGCTTATAAATTCTAAAGATGTTCCCTTACTTTACTTCTTATGTTCTTACTCCTAATTTCCTGTTCTTTCTCTCTGTTTTGTATTTATCTGCAGCATTTTCCAGATCATCAGTGCAAGGTTAAGAAAATAAGCAGCAAGATCCAAGTGACACAAGAAGAGAAGGCGCATTAGTGCTTTAAAGTGTTTTCAGTTCTTTGACTAAGATTTCTGTTGCATTACCTTCCTTTCAGATTTAGTTGCTCTTCGCAGTCCTGATCTGCCTTCTGCAAAAATTTACCACTCAATATATGTTTAAAATTTTATCTTGCATCTGCTTTATGTCTTCTAGTAACAGGATTCCCTTAAGCTAAAAAAGGGGATAGGGAATTGATTTAGGCAATACCAACTTACATGACATAGGCGATCCCTACCTGTATAATTTACATGAAATAGGTGATCCCTACTGGGAGCTCAGGGCAGGCTAAGAATTCTCTCATAAAGCATACAATGACTTCTTCTTATGATATACGATATCTAAATGTTGCAAAAGCAAGAACATGTTTTACAACATATGGAAAACAACTCGGAAGTTGGGATCCAGTTTTATCTGCAAATTCAAGTGCCTTATTACCTCTTCAGCAATAACAGACCTAAGCCAAGTGCTGCAAACAACCTTGACAACAGACACTGGGACTCAAATCTCAAATTGAGTTAGGCACTGGAAAACAGCCTGTCAGGAAAGCACAAACATGTTTCCTGCATGGGAGCAGAGAGGAAACTCACAGTTTTACACAACCTCCTGCAAACCTTCCAAGCATGGATGCAGACATTCATTTACTCATCTCAATGAACCACAGTAGCTGAACAGAAACTTCCCAGATAATCACTTCTACCAAGGTAAGCAATACTGAAAACCCAAGAAAGAAAATCAGCAATTGGTAAGAGCCAGACTGCAAACCAGGATACACGCTGACCAGGCACCCCCAGCCCTTTTGCAGCACCTCCTACCTTTCCACAAAGTACATAAGCAGAGCTGGCAGGAAGAATGTTGTCCCAAACAAGACTGCTCTTGACACTGCTGTTTCTCTAGTGGCCTTCAGAGACAGAGAAAAGTAACTGTTATTAAAACAGTGCTCTGTGCAGCCTCAGACCCTGCGTGCTTCTGTGAGCACTTTTTTTGGCTTGTACTCTGGAGCTGAAAGCAGCAAGTTAATGAGGGATAAAAACATGAGTCAGAGGAATTCTTTCTTTAATGGAAACTAAACTCCTACAAGTGGCAAATATTCCACTTGTGACTAAGAAATACCTTAAATGGGAGGTGAAACTACTGATGCTACCGTGAGTTTTCCTACTACAATAATAATTCTGCTGAGGCTTGCTTTTTATAAGTTGCGCTGAACTACTTCTGGATGGTTATACCTTCTGCATCCTAACTACCCTGTGTCAAACCCCAACTGCTCTCTCCAGCTGTCCACAAATCTTTATGCTCATCTGGCTGTTTCCTCCCCGCTGGACAGCAGCATAGAAAGGGAGGGTCACTGAGAGCGCAGAAAATATGACTCCTTGCTCTAGTACCTGTGCCAGGCTCTACAGTGGAAGTTGTTGAGCAAGACAAGGAGCAAATACAGAGTCAGCAACTGGACCCCAAGGACAAAACACACTAGCACACTGTAGATCACAGCACTGCCCTCTGGGAGCTGCAGCCTGTAAATGAGACTCCCACGCCAGAAGGTGCATGTGATATGTACCATACAGGGCTTTTCTCTGAGGTGTCCCATCAGAAGAAGGTCCAAAAGTTTCCTTCTGAGGTGAACAGGGAAAGCAGAAATGCCTGTGCTAGTGTCTCTGTGGATCAGCTCTGGCATTGGTATACTGGGCTGGAGAGGCTGCCAACCCCTAAAGACACAAGACAGGTGCCAACCTGGTTCCAGAGACCTAATCCAAGCCTACCCAAAAACTGAGCACCTGAGCTGGGATTCCTCATTTCAATATATCCAATTTGTCTACTCTCAGCATCAGTCACCTTTTACCAGGAAATGAAAGGCAAGTCAAGAGAGGCCTCACCCCCACACCTACCTTCTCACCAGCCTTCCGTGACACTCCTACAACATTGCCATTCCTGTCCATCACTTCGATTCCATTCTCAAATTCTGGGCTTCTCACCACTGTTGCAGTAAATGCACTTGTCAAGCCTGCAGAGTTGAAGAAGATTTTCTATTAAAAGATCCAAAAGGACTATCTCAATAGTAACAGTCATAATTAGATGCATTTTACATTTCCAGTTCAACAGTTCACAACTGAATAACCTGAAAGCTTAAGAAATGATTGCCTCATAAAAATCTACTTGTGATCTTAATTTTTGTTTCAGAAGTTTGAGTGAGATTTTAAGGCCCAATCCTAAAAGGTGCTTTATCATTTTGGACTCAGAGCTTTCAATCCCTGCCATCCAGCTCAAATCAAGAGTACTTTGTTCTGAAGAGGGTAAGGGTTTGGGCTGTGGATAGGTTTTGTACTGGTCAGCACAAAATCCAGCAGAGAAAAGAAGACCCTGAAGGGAACAGACTGAAAGTAGAAGCTGCATCCCTGATTTGAAAGGGAGGGTGCCAGGGAACACTGGCTCTATTAGCTCCATTAGGGCACTATGGCACTTCTCTGCCCAGCTGGGTGTCTGTCCAAGTGGATCTTCAGCTGGATCCTAGATGAGAATGTCTCAGCCTCCTCCAGAGCCAGCTTTACAAGGTACCTGAAACCATCCATCCACAGTCAGCCTCTGAAAACACAAGCCTAAACCACTGCCCCTTATAGAGGCCATATCAGATGGGACGTAGTCATCTAGATGTTTTTCTCCGCTTTCCTAGATGGAGGTCTAGGCATAACAACACATAGCCTGGCAAACTGACCATGTTTGAAATTGAAGATTTCTCTTTTTATTAGTTTTTGATAGGTCTGTTCAATACGACATCAGTGTAACAGATGACACTTTTCAAATATTCATCAGCTGTCCTCACATTTCTTCCTACACTTAAGAAAATGGAAGCACATTTTAACACCAGCTGCAAAGGAAGCAATTCTGAAAGCTCTAATGCAGATCCTCAAAAAGATTTGGGTAGCCATCTCACATAACTTGGAACAGAAGAGATGAAATTTGTTTCAAGATTACCAGTTTCCCTCTAGGAAAGGCTAAACGTTTCTTTAATGTCATTAGAAAAACAGTTAATGACATGAAACAGTTAATCTTGTCCAGGTGCAACTTCACCATGTCAGTAGAGCTGTTCCAGTAATGAACTGAATCCCGCTATCTCACCAGTTAATAATATTCTGTTGTAACAACTCTCATTTTCTCTACTGGCAGCAACTGGGGAGCTGGCAGCAGTCGCAGCCCGAGTGAGGAACTTTGCCAGTGCACACCTAGAGCTGGTCGCGCTCTGGTCTCCTATGTCTGCCATAGCAGGTTGTGCCAGTTTGAGTGGTACTGCCCTTCTGATCCCTCCTGGGAGTCCTGATGGCTTCAGGTATAATGTCCAAGCCAAAGAAAAATGTCAGCTGCATCCCTGGATATCTTTGGATTAAGAGTTGCATGTCATGCAGAAGAGTCCTCTGCAGCTCTAAAACTAAAAACCAGCAAGCATCAGAGGCCAGCTACAGTGATCAGGGAGTGTTAACTCACACAGAAAGGACAATACCCAGCAAAGGCAGCAGGAAACAGTCAGACCACAGCTGTGCACAGCCAAGAAAATTCTACAGTCAGATGCGAGCAGCGAACAGCTCTCGACCCGCTGCAGGATGTAGTTTCCTCATACTCACCAAGAAGAGGAGCAGGCAGAAGTTTCCTGACGATCAGTTGTGTTAATGGGCCCTTCAGTGTGTAGCGATTCATGAAGACAAGAGGAAGAGCCTAAGGCATAGGGAGGAAACAGGCACCTTCTATTAATGAAAATGTCCAGCATTTGCAACAGTTTAAGAAAATAAATTTATGACTCAGTACACAGCTACCATCTGTAAACATAAATGCCTTGTTCAATATTCCAACAAAAAACACATATTACTGAAGGTATTTGTAACCAGTTTTTTTTTTTAGATAAGAATACAAAATATGATGATAAAAACAAAAGCATTAAACATCCTTATGTATAGGACAATAGCAGTATCAATAGAAAGACAGAAAAACAATTACCTCTGACTAATATTTCCTTGGACATTTGTCCAGCTTCCTTGTGCCACATACTGCTCTCTCCCCCAGACAGGAAATCTGGTTTACTCGTGTATTTGTTCCTGGTTCTTTGCAGTTTGAGCCCAATTCTATATTCGCATAATACACTTGCAGGAAGTTTCATTTAGGAATAAAGAGTCAGGACACCAGCTAGGGCTGAGAGTTTCCGTTGGAGAACAAAGGGGAGAATTCCCACATTCACCCACGGGCATAGCTACCTCCCCAGACCTCTCTGAGTCCTGAGCATTGCTGGCTCAACTGTTCTGCCTGGTGGACAGAGGTGAAAGTTCATCTAACAAGGGCAGGAACAGTCACATTTTTCTGCCAGAAGGCTTTTAAAATTGACTGTTTAGTGTGGAGAGTGAAGAAATGCATTATAGGGACATCTACACTTACAATCTGTGTCATGAGGCTACCAGAGCTCATTCTGATGTAGCAAACTCCAGAAACCACAAATACCTACTCCAGCAGAGCACGGAGACAGTCAGGTAGCCCTTGGCTACCTAGCCCTCCTGGAAGGCTAATTTATCTGCATTCAGTGGAGTATTTCCATAGCTGTGCTGCTTCTGGGATCTGAGCTAAGTATCCAGTACAGATGCCTGCAGATTTCACCACTTGTTTACAGCAAGACAGATCTCTTCCACTGCACCACATCAAAAATCAGCTACAACAAGCCAGTGGGTTACTCTGTGTTTGTAAACCCTGGCCATTTCCTCTCACTACCCATTTCCTAAGCTCGCAGAATAAACCTGCATTTTTTAAGCTTTGAAAAAGAAAAGGACAGAAGAGGAAGCATCAGAGGAAACCAAGCAAAGTATTGGCTGACAGATTATCAGAAAAACTATCTTGTTCTGAACAGTTCTGGGGCAAGACATCAGCACAGAGCACCAGAGCACAATCCTGAAGGATACTTGGCAGTGTGATTATCTCAGCACCTAGTCCTCAGAAGACCTTATTAGGAAAGCAGTCACTGAGCAAATACCTACACCAATACATGCTGCGTAGGAAACAGCTCCCAAGCCATAGAAGAGCCGCTTTTGTTGAAGCAAGTTCTCCTAAAAAAGACAGAAGAAATACACTACATAAGTGCATTTGTAAAACACTTGTAAATCATGGTCAAAATGCTGTTGTACAATTCAGGTGGTTTAAAAAATAAAAGTTGACACGTACTTCATCCTTTGTGGTACCATTTCCATTTAAGAGGGTGAATGCTGTAGTATATGTGTGAAACACAAACTGCAGAAACAAGAGATCACAACAAAAGTGAATTTAGGATTGAAACTAGAAGGCTTATAAATGTAGAAAGAAAGACAAAATTACCTGACAAAAAAAAGTCGACTTTGCCTTAAGCTGAAGAGATGAAACAATAACCTAAAAGGAAAATCCCACAAGAAAAATAGGTTTAATGAGTCTAGAAGTGTTTGGTGAGCAGTGGTTGGCTAAAGCACGCAGAGATCTGCCAGGTTACTATTTCCAGCAGTCTCAAAGGCTCTAGTCAACCCCTGAAGCCATTTGCCTTGCTTCTAGCACACTTTCTGGATAAGGATGTGACACACTCACTTTTTCTATCCAATATAAAAAAAGAAACACAGTGATTAAAACAGCGTGACAGCAAAATGCTTTCTTACCCAAAATAAAAAATGCATTTGAGTTTAAATAGGTGCAAATAAAATAACTAAGGTAACAAAAATGTAATTAAGTGAATGAGAAAGGGTCAGACTGTTTTGACTAGCGAGGACATAAATACTAGATCTAACTGATTTAAGATTTTAAGAGTTGCTTCCCAACTCCTTCTCAGATTTAGACAGTGAATAAGAATTTCAGTTTTCATGGCCCCTTTACCTTGAGGGTGACCAAGCACTGGAACAGGCTGCCCAGAGAGGCAATCTTCATGCAGTCTCTTGTGGAGTCTCCTCTGAAGACTTTCAAAACCTGCCTGTCCAAACTGCTCTAGGTGACCCTGCTTTAGCAGGGGGGTTGGACAGGATGATCTCCAGGGGTCCCTTCCAACGCCTACCATGCTGGGATTCTGTAATCAACTACCTGCCCTTCTTGAGGTCTGACCTACCAAGCTCAAGGTGTGGAGCACTCATAGAAAACAGTCAATCAAGGCAGGGCAAATACTGAATATGAGGAGAAAAATTCTCAGAGAAGGATCAGCGTTTCATTTAGTGGATCTACCATCTTTCTTGTTAATGGCAGTGCTGAATATAATCACCTCTACCAAAGAGCATTCAGCTGTAAATATCAAAAAGAAATATTTCTGTTAATTTTATTATTGTTCTTAATGAATTTAATAGCCACCAAGACTTTAATTTTAATTGGTTGTAGCCCCATGTAATTCATGCTGTAGTCTCTGTAAGGAATGGCACATCTCAGTGTATGTACTCATAGGCCAAATCCAAAGGTAAACACATCTAATGGAATAAATGTTCATATAATTACAGCTACACAATTTATGAAACAAAAATATGCATTTTAGGAACATTTTAACAAGAGTTTATTTTTGTATCTTTTGTAGTTTCTTGACAACACCATTTCTCACTTGCAAATGCACAATCAACATAAGGAAAAATCCATATTCTGGGTCTTCAACACAGAACACAAGGCTCTGACTCCTTCCTACTGAAGTTTCAGTGTTCTGAGGTTAAACTGACCAAACCCAGGCCTTGCTCTCAGTGCTGAGTGTATTCTACCTTGCCTCAGAAAGCTGTCATTCACACGTGAACAATCTCTTTGAACACTGCTGAAGAAGGGTAGTTAACAGGTTTGGACTTCAATGAGATTTCTTAAGGGCTTGATTTCTAAGTTACTCAGCACTTCTCATAAAACAAATGTCTTTTAAAAACCTTGTGCTGAATATAGAGCTAAGAAGCCTAAAACCACCTATTCCCTCCCTCCATTCGCTGCCTTTGGATAAATGGGAGCTGTATGGTACACTTGCATCTTTCACGATTACTCACCAGTGGAAGAGATATGGGCAGGAAGGCTAAAAAGAAAGAAAACTTTATTTCAGCAAAAATAACTGCTGTGAGTCTAGATGGATGGTTTTGAGCTGAAAATTGCCCTAACTTCTCCCTCTAGTTTCAGCTCAAAGTAAAACACTGCACACAAAAAAACACTGTCACCATGGACTTGAATTCTCACTGTTGTCTCTCATTCAGAAGCCGGAATATCTGCTCACAGCTGGTAGCCAACAGGAGCCCTTGTGAGCTCTGCTCAGCGTGGCTACCTGGAAACTATATAAGCGAGTCTGGAACAGAAATTCATCTCTCTATTCAAAAAGAGATAGGTGGCAACAAAAGGCTGCCTTGGATGCAAGTGGTTAGACATGATAATGAGTAAATAGCCTAAGTATGGTGATATCTGATTAACAGCTTGTGCTGTCCTGGCTCCCTACAGACTTTATCTGCCACCACAGCACGTAAATTCATAGAGGTGCCACATCCATTGAGTGCAAACTTAGCTTATAGTAAACTATTTTACACATAGAGGGCTTTGGGAACTCATTCTGCAGTGACAAGAAACAGAGACTAGTCAAAGTATTTCCACTTAGCTGAGCAGATGAACCCTGGAGAAAATTCCTCAAAGAGGACAGCAGGAATAAATAAATATTCAACAGATATGACAATGCAGCTAACAGAAGTAAGAGTCTACTAGATGGAGAAGAGTATCACTGTAGTATCACAGCAATTTTACTATGAGCTAATCCTCTTTGGTGCCTCAGTCACACACAAAACTTCTTTAAGGGAACTTACCTGGAGGTCTAAACAAGACAGGAATTATCTTGTCTGTATCAGGATGTACACTGGACTTGGAAGAAAAAAAAAAAAAGCAATTAGACCACCTTTGCCATAAGGAAAGAGGAAAGTGGGGGGAAAGAAAAGAAGAAGGGCAGAAAGAATAGAAGAAAGGGGGGAAAAAAAGAAGAAGGTGG
>JANHFX010028724.1:0-11751 GCA_027560015.1 Chloroceryle amazona
AAAAAGAAAAAAAAAGAAAAAAAAAAAAAAAAAAAGAAAAGAAAAAAAAAAAGAGAAGAAAAGAAAAAAGAAAAGAAGAAAAAAAGAAAAGAAAAGAAAAGAAAAGAAAAGAAAAGAAAAGATGAAAAGAAAGAAAAGCAGAAAAAAATAGAAACAGAAAAAAAGAAGTAAAAAGAAAAAAAAGGGAAAAAAGAAAGAAAAAAGAAAAGAAAAGAGGAAACTTTAGGTTCTGGACAGACTTTCTTTGAACCATTTCTCATTTTCCTTACCTACAGATTCAGACCATGTGGTGGGTTATTTACAGTTTATATTATGGGTGGTTATACTTAATGCAAGAACATTTGTAAAAAAGATGTGCACTGGATACAGTACCCAGTCTATCTCTTCCCCAGTAGAAAAAACTTGCAGAAATCTTTCCCCCCACCAACTCCCTCCCAAAGATCTGGGCCTCTGTCCAGATATCTGTCTGCTTTTGCTCTGAATTTTCCATCCAGAGCTTGTGAAATATATGTAAAGCTAATTCTGCAGGTCATTCTCATGGCAGAGCTAGAGCTGGTTACACAAGGCTCCCAAACCAGACTGGGCAGTTAGCTCAGCAGGTAAACTGGAAACCAGACAGAACGGCCAGATGGATGCCAGATTGCTCTGACTTCACCTTTGACTTCCACAGACCATACATTGGTGAATGAGTTTCAATTCTGGGCCTCAAAAAGCTGACAAGAAAGAAATGTCCTGGGTCAGCTGCAGCCTCCAAGGGGGATGAGGTGCTCTAAAATATCCAGAGACATCCACATAGGGCTGACAGATGAGACACGGGGCTATGGCAGAGCAGTGCTTGTCTGGGGCAGCAGCTGGAATCCAGGTGAGTTACAGCAGCACAGCTCAGACAACATGGCCTGATTACCTTAAATAACAAATAATTACATTCTCCAAGTGAGTTTGCATAACTCCTAACTGGCTAAAGAAATACCCTCAAATTAAATAGTTCATGAGAATTTCCCAAACAGAAAATGTCTCTCTATTTTTATACATATATTTAAATCACTGTTTTCCAGTGTTGGTTTTGCAAAGTACCTTTTCTAGTCTGGAAGGTTTAAAATTGGTGGGTTTTCTTCAGCTTCTGAGACCCTAAAAGGTACAGGCTGAAGCTACTGTGGCTTTTCACAGCACTTCATACTGGTTTTTTTTGTCTCCCTGTTCGTGTAGATAGGGGGCTGCTAAAAACTCTTTTCTGGATCTTCCCATCTCAGATGTCTGGGACACTTTTACTCCTTCATTTTCAAATCAGAGTGAAAGGCTCTTTTCTGCTTTCTTTTCTGTTCTTATCAGCATGCCAAAATCTGTCTTAAATTATGCAGCTTTTGTAAAACCCCTTGAAATGTGTTTATATTAAGAACAAACCATAAAAATTGAAGTGAAAGGACCAAATTCTGTGCTGCACTTCCTCTCCATTGACAAGGTCCTCAGAGGAAGCCTGCATGGCAGCATGGGAATAAGGAGAGAGAGATTAACTTATTCTCTAGGGCAGCTGAGGCACCAAGGGTGGGCAATGCAGCCTCCCAACACATTCCCCTATGGATCCCATAAGGAATGGTAGAAAGACAGTTCACCGAGGACACTGATTGAACTTCTTTCTGATTGAACTTTTTAGTGGCCGTAAGTCTTGAAGTGACAGTTCCTCTAATGCCCTGTGGTGTTATTATTGACAACCAAGCTACAATTGTATTTTGGTTTCATTTTTTTTTAAACTAAAATAAAAGTCTTAGAATCTCCTTACTGCAAACACTGCCTTC
This sequence comes from Chloroceryle amazona, assembly GCA_027560015.1. Classification (NCBI taxonomy): domain Eukaryota; kingdom Metazoa; phylum Chordata; class Aves; order Coraciiformes; family Cerylidae; genus Chloroceryle; species Chloroceryle amazona. The sequence goes on from JANHFX010028724.1 coordinate 1,794, forward strand.
TGACCACAGCCACTGAGCCCCCTCCCCTTTTACCAGGGTATGGATAACAAAACCTGAAGGTGTTGAAAACATATTAAACCCAGGGACTTGTCATCTCCCCAGAGAAGACAGATATTCTAATTGCTCCCCAATTAAAACTTAACCTTTAAAACCAGGGTCAGATCCACGATTTATGGAAGCAGACATTCTTGCCTAGGCATCTGTGGGGATTCATGCCAGAGGAGTGACTGGATCTAAAGTCTGAGCCATTTTAAAGAGATCCTTTAACAAAACACTTCTCAGCTTATGTTTCTGGGCATGAAAAACCACATACATAAAACTTCAAATATTTGTTTGGTTAAACATTTAATTTATTCTCAGAAGTAACGAGGCAACATTTTGTGGGAATGGGATTTTAGTCCCATTTGATGTTCCATTATTCCAAAGAAACTGAGAGGTCATCTTTGTAGGAGACACTACTGGAAAGCATAAATGCACCACAGCAGAATTCCTGGGTCTGGAATAGCCCATCCTCTGGCTCTCCCCTATGAAATGACAACTCAGTCACACCATTTACACAGCTCCCAGGGTGTCCAAGCATTTTTAAGGTAAGTTGCAAATCTGCCTCTCACTCAAAAGAGTTTGCAGCATGGAAGTAAGTGGCACTAGACCTTCCTGCTCCACATGAGAGCTGTCTGGGGTGAGACACCAAAGACCTTGCTGACTCTTAAGAGCCTCCCTTGTAGAAACCAGGGAGAGTACCTGGAAGACACAGCTTTTTTGCCCTCCCACATATCTGTTCATCCCCACCACAACTGCACCAGCACAGACCCTGTCTGGGGCCTCTCCCCTCCTGTGCAGAGCTGCTTTGTGCAGTGATAAGAAGTTTCCCTACTTCTTACTGTCTTATAAACAGAGGATAAAGCTTGGCCTTATGCATGTGATTTTTGAGATACTGACACAATGCATATTTGCAAAGACTGTTCCTTCCTCCAGCCATCTGAGTCCAGTGTTTGAGAGAATATTTATGTTTGGATAAGCAAGATCAAAGATTTAGGTGAACAAAAGCCTCAACAGGAAAATAATAAATAGAAGACACTGGTAAGAGCTGAATGCAGTTGAAAGCACAAATGAAAACAAGGATATATACAGGTTCCTGTGCAGCTGGATGCTCAAAGGAAGAGACCAGCCATAGATGAAATAGTTAAGGACAAAGACAGCATGCTAGAAAGTGTTTACAAAACCATGTTCACCAGTAGGAACTGAACTGGGTACTGTGAAAACCTATACATAGATTATCTCAACCAGCACTCAGGAAAAGAAAATTCCTACTGAGCTTTGGAAGGAACCTGGAACAAGCCCCAAAGACCAGAGATTCCATTTTCCCAACCTGTCAGATCTTGCACACAGTTACCACACACAGTTTGCCAGCCTGCACTGTTGACCCATCAAATGTCTTTCTCTGAGAGGCAGGAGATTTCAAAGGACCACTCCAAAAGGTAAGAGAGCACCTGGAGTTACCAAGAGATGATGTGTCAGTGGATTTGCAGCTAATATTTTGCATGCTGGCTCTTCCCCATGGTATTTTACTTCTGTCTGAGCAGAGTTGAGTTGCAATGCAAAGCTGCAATGCAATTAAATATAAAATGAGGGGACAAATCCCTCCTAAACCCCTCCACATATTACACTGTTCTTCAGCTATTCTTCAGTTGCTTCTCAACTTCGACTACTGCTTCATTCTTCCTGAAGCAACAGCCTAGAAGTTGGGTTCTCACATTTTATTTTCTGCTAAACCTTCAAACTAATTTACCCCAGAAAAGAAAAATTACTTTGCTTTAGCTCTAAATAAATATTTTGCATGTATGTGCTTACAGCTTCTCTGCTATCTCTCCTGACATACCTGGTAAATTCTAGAGAATAGCTTAATTTGGCATTAAATTAGAAAGATTGGTAGAGAAATGCCTGAATTCATGCATTTTTAATCTCATAAAGAACAGGGATGAACAATGCTACCAAAACTCACACAGCAATCAGCAGTAACTACGTTTGCAGAACAAAATAATGGAAATAAAGGAACTAGGTGCATACAGAGACTGGAAAATTCTTGCCTAAACCAATGCAGAGTGCAGCAAATAAGGCATCTTGAAGTAAGATACACACAATAATTAAGATGAGCAGGAACCAGAGGAAATGATATATTGCAGGAATTGTGGATTTTCCAGTGCAGGATCCCATGCAGGTCACGTACCTCGGGGCTACGTGCTTGACAGGAATCTGTCAGTTTAGTGCCTTGAGGCTGATGGTTCTTATCTACACACTGCTGGAACGCCTGGTGGTTCTGGTTTGCAGATCATAAAAGTAGTAATGCTGAGAGCAACATTTTATTTGTGACCCACTGTGTTCCTATTTTCCCACTGAAAAAGCCTAAAAATACAGGATGTCATTTTTTTTGGGGGGGGGAATGGTAACAATTCATCCTTTATATGCAAATTCATTGTCTTTTTCTTTCTGATTCTCTCAGGTATCTTCTGTTACATGCAAAATAACAACAGAATACAATTAAACAAATAAATACACAAATAAGGAATTGCCATGATTATACAACGAAGTGATATTTAGCATAGAAACTCTGAACAATATAGGAGAGAAGCTTAAATTCTGACTCTTTAGGCTAAGGCTCATTTACTGCATAAGCTGAGAGTCCAAGTTCAGACAGTGTGGCCTCCTAATCATTTCCTTTGAAGCATTAAAGACATGGGATATGTATCCTCAAAATAAAGAGGAGTGATGAACCTATTGTTCTTCAAAACAGCATTCAAAACAACTTTTCTTCCAGAAACCTCCTGACTTGCCACTCAAGGTGGGATTTGGCTCCTAAAGGTGCCTATATGCAGATGTTTTATCCATGAGCATGTTGTGTCAGCTGAAATCTATTCAGCCCAGTCAATGGAGCTCATTCAGGTGCTTAAATACAAGCATCTAGTTGGGATTCCCTGGTACCTTAAGGAGGCATCTATACAGGGCTGGTGGGTGTGACAGATATGATGGCACTTAGGGCAAGCCAGCAGCAGCAGGATACTACAGGGATACTCTTTGCTATCTAAACTAACTCTTGACGGTGGTTCAGCAGCTCAGTGAAGCCCAGTGACGTCTGGTTTTGGCTTTCCTCTGATCTGAATAATTACTCTTATTAATGCATAACGACTTTATTGAGTCGTCTGGGTCTGATCCTGATGTGCAGGATAATTCTGGAGGACCTGTACAGAAGGTTTTTGAAGGGTTATAATTCTCTGTGATGCACAGCAATGAAAAAAATAAAAATCTCAAGGTTTCTTCAGACTAAAGTCTGCTCCAGCACTGGTGACAGTCCTGCTTTGACAGGGGGTTTGGACTAGAAGACCAGGTGACCTCCAGATATCTCTTCCAACTGACTTCTTGATGATGCTATGAGCCTGGAGTATTCAGTCCTACACAACAGATCATCTTTCTAATCTCTTCAGGAGGTCTGCTCCATTCTTGAGTTGAACCAGAAGCCAGTCTATGTTTTTCATGGCTTTTCTGCGTGAGTCTGAGCTGGTTTTCAACAATTCCCCAGGCCATGGGCTGTGTCTCTATTTACATTTGCAGAGGGTTCAGCACACCCTCTGTGCCATGCAAAAACCAGTTTCTCCAGAGACTGCAACTGTTCTTCAACTGTGTCTAATTACATGGAGGCCTTATAACAAGAAATACCTCACTGACTTAAGGAAAAGCTAAGTGTGAACTTCAAGCTGATCATATATTGAAGCAGTTTTCAGAACACAGATGATAAACAGCAAGTATTGAGTTTAATCAGACCAGGACTGCTGTTCTATGAGCAGCAAAGCCTTCCTGATTGTGGCAATTCATTGAAGTCCTATATTCTTGAGCCACGTTTGAGCAGTTAGGAAATGTGAAGGTGAGCTACTACTAATGGAAGGATACAAGGATGTGAGCTTGAGCGTAAGGTCTCAGTTGTCCCCACTTCTTCACCGTTAGCTCCTTTCCTTCGTTAGCTCCACATAGTTCTCCCCAAAGGAAAGCTACAAGAGAAAGTGAGAAAAGAGATGTAATCAGGAGAAATGGGAGCACTGCTGGTTCCTAAATCTCCGTTACTTTGTAGTAGAAACAGCCTAAGAGGTCAACACTGGTGAGTGAAACCTAGAACTACTTGGGCTAAGAGATATCGCACACAGAGCCTGTACCCAGAAACTGAAAGCAGCAGTGGAAGGGGAGAAGGAAGGGATGGATAATACCAGTGTGGTAGGTGTGCCAGGAAGAAAGCACCTCAGGGATGTCCAGCTTTGGAGGGTTCCACTGCAGTGTCGTGGCAGATGCTGGTACAGCTGGAACAGCTGCATCACCAGTAATGCAATAAAAAGACTGAGACTAGGATATAGGACAAGAGGGAATGGCCTCAAGTTGTGCCAGGGGAGGTTTACATGGAATATTAGGAAAAATTTCTTTAGTGGTGGACTTGGCAATGTTACTTTAATGGTTGGACTTGATGATCTTAAAGGTCTTTTCCAATCTAACTGATTCTATGATTTATATGTCATTTATTCTTTTCACCTGAGAAATTAATTTCAGAGCAGAATGAAATTACTGGATGTAATTGAACAGACATCCAGCTTAATAGCTGTCTTTCTAATATCTGATAACTATATATTATTTTGAAGAAGGAGTCGTCGGATTCTCAGTTGACTCATGCATTGTGCAAGTATCTATTAGATTTCCAACCACTGAGATTTATTTCTTTTCATTAGAAGTCCACGTTATTATTTGTAGAGTCAGGAAGATAAGTGATGTTGGAAAAAAATAGGTATTAAAGTCTAAGAAAAAAAAAAATATTCAAGTCAATAATAACAGAAGAAAAATATGTAGTACATATTAAAAATGAAAACAATTGTTAGAAATATAATGGCCTTAAATGTTTGCTTTTATGTGACAGATGTTTTGAACAAAATGTCTGTGTTGGCAGTTGGAGCACACTTATGATTTTCATTTGTGTAATATTCCCTTTTAGTATTGATGTGTATTTACAACATCTGTGAAGGGTCTGTAACCTGAATGTGACAGGGAAAAACTAACAGACTGCTCTTGGAATCTTTCCACTGGGTCCATGTAACAGACTATTAACAAAAATCTTAAATAGCTATTCTAATCATCAACAGCAATCTTACGCAAATTATATCAGACCCAAAGGACCCGATTAACTTTAAAATGCCTTGCAGACCTCAAATGTAAATTTTGCTCCTCCTGCCTTCCTCTGTAGAGTTGAAATAGGATCATATCACAAGCACCGGTTTTAGGTAGGCACACACAAAATCAGTATGCAAGGCAAGCTGCAGGCAGGGACGAGGAAGGCACGTTTCTGAGTAGTGAAATTCAATGTCATCCTATTTTCTTTTCTTTTCCCTGTTGTTTTTCTCTAAATCTCCAACTGGATTTCTCATTCTGTAACAACTCCTTTAACCAGCTGGGTCTTCCTGGCACAAGGAGGCATTAATATGTCAAAGTGGTGCCACTGATAGAGGTAGATACACAATTTCTGCTTGAGGAAAGCCAATTCTAACTTACTAAGATGACTTCAGAACAAAAGAAAGTGTGAATGAGGGAACATCAGGCTGTTCTTTGCTATTAATTGCTTAATATTTGCATCAAAATTGGAAATGTTAACTATTATTGTTATATCCCAGAGGTCTTTTCCACAGAGTTCTTGCTTATTCACGCCTTCTAAATCAGGAGCCAAGATTTCCCCCACCTTTTGCCACTTAGGCCCTCTCTTTCCCTCCCCTCCCACACATAGCCTTTGTTTGACCCCATCTATACTACAACAACTATTTAATTAACAACAGTTGTTAAATTTGTTTATGGCCTGACCTTATAACACAGTTTGGATGGCCAGTTAGGATGGAGCCAAACTGTTTAATATCTAGGTTAAGAAAAAAAGCTTAGGTAGAGTCCTAAGCTAAACAGCTTTGGTTGGTTGGTTGGTTTGTTTTCTAATAAAAATTAAAAAAGAAAGCACAGAAGTGATTCCATTTGTATCACCCTTTGGCTTCATCCACCGTGGCTGTCCAAGCTGCGTTCTAAACACATCCTTGACCACAGAGCCCAAGAGCCATTGCTGGAGTTTGACCTTTTTCATACTGCAGAGGAGAAAGGTGGAAAGTCCTTTGAAAGCTTTTATTTAATGCAAAGCTTTTTACTTAAGGCAAAAAAAAATTCTATTTAAGGCAAAAAGCCCTCTTCCTCTTGACCCCTGTTTTCCTTGGCATTTAGAAGTTGGGTCTGATTTCAGGCAAGAGACCCCCAGGGGCTGTGAGAAATCAGGGTCTCTGCTGGGTACAGCTGCTTCCTTCTGAGCCACTGGTCCCATGGGTAGGAAATTTCTAGTGCTCCCTGCAGTTACTTTTTCTTTCTCTCTCATTAAACATATTTCACCTCTCTTTTTTCTTGATATATCTTTTCACCTTCCTTTGCCAAAGTTTTATTTCCAATTGTTTTTTCCTTCTTTTGTTTTTTGGTTTTTTTTTGTTGTTGTTGTTGTTCCTCATGGTTTTCCACATTAAATCACTTAGAAGTAGAGCATAAAAATTTTAGTTTAACAACAAAAAATGTGTTAGCTTTTGTTTACCCTTTACTTCTAAATGCATTGAATGTGGGAATCCTGTCAGACAGAACTAAGACATCCTTCTAAGGATTGATCTTGTCCTAACTGTGTTTTATACAATTCACAAATTCTTGCACAAATAAAACCAGGGATGTTTTCCATATTCCTTGGGTTTTCTTCTTTTTCAGAAACATCCAGATAATGGGTTTAGTACTTTAGTATCTTTAATACCCCAGTGGAAATACCTCTTTCTGAGTCCAAGATAGTTCCCCAAGCATTCTGCTGCTTAAGCAAAACTGACTTGGAAAGTTTTATTTCATCTCTGTGAAGGGAAATGTGACTGCAGATTGGGCTGCAGCCAGACCATGGCAGACTCTGAATGTATTTGCAAATTGGAGAAGAAAAGAATCAAGGCCTCACTGCATGGGAATGAAGAAGCCAAAGGAGCTCACCCGCTTGCCCTCTGAAGGGAGGATGGTTCTTTGTAGCAGGGTAAAGTGCTCTTCGTTGTGTCAGTGTCACTGCTCAGAGGATTCAGCACGGATACAGATGTTGTCTCTGACACAAAGCCAGCCCAGGTGATTAGAAATTAGCATTTTCCACAAGTGCATATCCTGGCCCAAATGGTACTCAATTCCAATCAAAATTAAGAAATGAGCACGGATGGACAAACAGACAAACATTCCATACTGTGAATTACAAGGACTTTTAATAAAGTCTTCAGACATTCACTGAAAAAAACTAGGTATGCTCAGTCCCAAACAACTCACCCCTTCTGTCTGGGCAACTGAGCTTGAAACAGAGACTTCATCCACTTCCCAGTCCCATTTGCAGTCAACATAGTACAGAAGTGCTGTCAGAGTATCACCTCATTCCACCTTCACCCCAGTACAGCCAGAAGGCACAAAACTTACTTTCACCGTGTGTTTTTTCTTCATCCAAATGTCAAAAAGATTTCAGCTTGAAATCAGCCAGGTTTTGGGATACGAGCTCAGCCTGTTTCTTCTTTTGTTCAAACTGGCTTATTTGATGTTCTGTTACTGTCCTTTTGCACTAGCAAAAGTTCTTCTGCTCTCCTTGTTTAACGAGCTGTACGTGTTCCAAATCAGTTGAGTGAAGTTAAATCATAAACCAATGGATCTCTGCTGAACCTGAGCGTCAAGGAAGAAATAACAATATATTTTGGGGAAAGGTTGAGGAATCACATTGGCCACCAGCCTGGGTACATTCGGGAGACTCAGAAATCTTAATAAGCCTGGCTTTTACTGATAATGTGCAGCTTTTCCACAGAAGTTTGTGTTCAGAAAGTTTTACTGTTCTGTTCACTTAACATGGATGTAGCAGAATCAGTTCCCAAATTGAAATCTTGGACTGAACTCTTCTATGTTTCTTGAATTAAACTGTCCCAGGTAGAGAGACCTTTTGGACTGGTATTCACCTATTGGTAAAAAGTTTTAGTGGAACTAAATGAGAATTGATTGTATTCTTTGCAACATTTTTCTACATTATCTATGGCACTATTAGAGCAGATAAATCACTACATTAAATATATGTGTTGCCTAATTGCTTTTACTTTTAGCCTGGTTTCCTGTAATTCCTGCATTGGGACAGTCTGTCTGTCCCAGTTTCAATCAAACGGCCACTTTCAATCAAGAAAGAGTAAGGCCCAAACTGGAATCTTATTGTGGGTTCTTAACTTGCACAAACTCTTCAGGGAACTGGAGGAGAAACCCTCTTAGAGCACCGCTTCCCTCCGCAATCAGTGGAGACAGGTAAATGCGTTTGGATGTCTCTTGCCTGCGACATTTAGAAGAGTGGTCTCAGAAAGGCAGCAATGATCTTCTGTTGCCTGAAGTAGGGGTGGAAGCACTGAAAGAAAGCTGCCTCCGTTGCTTTCTTGAATTTAAACTCCAGTGATGTCCCTCAGTTAGGCAGTCTTGATCCTATCTTAGACATCTATAGATAACTGAAGGTCTGGAGGGTAGAGGTTCTCTCACTGAGCTCAGCTATTGCACAGCCTGGCCAGGAGTTCAACCAGCACACCCACAGCTCTAGATAAGCTGCAGCCTACGATGAATCTCAGCTGGCTGAACTGGTGAAGAGGACCTGTGCAAGGGAGCTGGGGTTATGATGGGGGAGGCTGAAGAACAGAGATTGAAATCCATAAGAAACAGTTTGCTCCTTTTCAAATGTGTTTGTGTTCATTAGTTCTGCTGCTCCCAAAACAACTTATTCAAGTACGTGAATTGCTTTTGCTTACTCTTGTAAATGCCAAATGAATCCAAATTCAACTGCTGGGGTAACAGGTAAGCCTGTCCTTGCCATACAAACTGCTTTTTCAGGACATGAAATGCAAATTTCTGTGTTGTAGGAATCTATCTTCTGTGGGAGGATTTGCTGATATTGCAGTCCAAAAGCCTAACTCTTACAGGAACAACCACTGCACTGACTCTTGCTTACATTTTTAATCTTTCTTTGGCCCCTGGCCATTTCCTAAATAAATGAAACATGCCTGTATTGTTCCATCCAGCAGACGGATGATAAAAAGTCTGTTTCGGACTACAGGCGAGTCAGTCTTCAGCCAGTCACTTCTAAAGATATGGAACAAGTACAGCAGTCTTTAAGTTTAATACTATCCTTTCACATTTTAAATCAATTTACAATCTTGCTTTGTAATCACTTTGGTTACTTCCCAAACCCAGTACAGGGGATGTTTTATTGCCAATTCTTCATTTCTGGTATGATGTTCTTGATAAGGGCTATGTCAAAGACAACACTTCTTGATCCACAGAGAATCTTTGGTACAGCATCTCACAAAGACCCTTTGCTTCACTAAAGCTATGGATGGTACATATACCTTAACAAGTCATTTTTTCCACTGATCTGCTTTGAAGCAGAAAATACCATTAATGATGTTCCAAAAAACAAGGACCTTTTGCCTTCTAGAATCCCCCTCGAGAACATACTTGGCTGCCATCAATTTTTTATGTATATTAAAAATGTAATCTCTTTGCAGCGCTCACAAAATAATGGACTTACTTGCATTAGTGAAGACACAACACTTCATAAGCCAATATATAAATCAATGGAGAATTCTGATTTTCATTCTGGTTTAAAAGTAACCTTAGGCTACAGCTAGCTTCAGCAAGATTAACACGTTCAGCAAGCTAAGAATTCACCAAATACCTAATTACCAGTAAGACTCATTTTGCACACGAATATAGAAGCCTCTTAAAAGATAAATGAAAAACTGTGGTGAAATGAAAACTTTTATTTAGTATGGAAGCTGAGATCATTAACTCAGAAGCAGTTTAAAATCTTAACTTCTTGGGTATGGAAAAAAAA
>JANHFX010028725.1:3466-27548 GCA_027560015.1 Chloroceryle amazona
CCAGCAGATTTTTTTTTACATATTGACCAGCAGATTTTTTTTTACATATTGACCAGCAGATTTTTTTTTACATATTGACCAGCAGATTTTTTTTTACATATTGACCAGCAGATTTTTTTTTACATATTGTAGCTTAAGATACTTTGTTAATAATCCCTCATGCCTTGTAATATCCCCAAACAGCAGGGATGGGTTGGTTGATATAAACAATTTTTGAGAAGTTTGAGCTAGCTGTTTTCCTGTTGCTTTTGTACACTACCCAAACTTCACTAGGTAGGTTTGTATCACAGCTGACCAACTTCATAGCTTGATTTATGACTAGACAAGCAGAAATAGTGCTTCCTTCAGCTGCCCTGGAGATATGCTTGAGCAGTTGTTCCTGCTGTGACGTGTTGAACTGAATGTTCCTTCTTTCTTCTTTCCACAAGGGCTTTTTTGGACTCTAAAACATGAGGGTCTATTAGGTCTGTTCAGAAGGGGTTTTAATTGCTTCTCATCCAGGCAATTATTCCTGTGTTTTTAACATGTGTCAACACTGCAGTTGCTGCTGTGACTACAGCTTTTGAAAGCCGGAAAACTTAAATTGCTAATATTTAAGATTTCTTTTACAGTCCAGTTGCAACAAAATGTAAGCCAGTGTGAAAAATGGGAAATTGTTCTGATGTGTAATACTACACAGATCTTGAAGAGAGCAATTTAGTCAGTTTTAATTGACCTTCAAGTTTAAATAACCTTCAGTGAAGAAATGAATAGAATTAAATGAAGAAGAGAAAAGCAGTTGGGTGGAACTGTCATAGAGGAGAAGATCCAAGAGCTGCAAGTCAACATGTGATGCCTGTGTTCATAAGCATTTCATGAATGTTCACCCTCCCTGTGAGAATTTGTCCTTCTCATTTTGATGCTAAAGTTAGGACCTGGACTATTGTTCATCAAATCAAACCAGAAAAATAACTGTAGTAGAGGCCCTACAAGACACTGCTAAATTAATTTAGAGTGGATAGGGCTGATTTTTCTAGCAGTATCAAAAAACAGTTTATTACCACAGCATTTGTTAACTCCTGCAGCAGAGGTCAAACATCCTTCCTGCTCCTTCTCCACTAATGTCTGTCTGACTCTTTATGCTCTTCCTTGAGAGTTACCTCAAGAGCTGCAGAAAGCTAGTCAAGTTTGCAGAGTTTGCTTTAAAGTAAATGACCCTATTCTGTGACCCAGTTCTGCAGCCTGAGAATGTCTTTGCAATTGCTAATTTAGCATTGGAGTCTCTGAAAACATGGACTTTGCTCCTGTTGTACTCCGCTCACCCACACATATGATCAGACTTATCTGTAAACACCAGTGCCTCTATGTAGGAGGTGTTTGCTGTGAAATCTGGAAAGATCTCAATTGCCAAAGTAGCATATTGCTACACCTCTGTCTCCCTAAGTGAAGTTGGGACTATAGCCCTCCCCTTGACTCACTGATTGTCACAGGGAGACTGACTTCAGATCCAATGAGATCGTTGGTCAGTGATTAAATGGCTGCTGCTGAAGGCAGCTGCTTTGGTCTAGGTGTAGCAAAGAACTTGAGCAGTTACACAATGCAGCTCTAGGAGAACAAGCTGCCTAGGGAGGGGATGTCCTCCTTGGGCTCAATAAATTGTGCTATAGGTAGTGAGGAAATAAAGGGTGCTGCTATTGCTATATGGGTCCCGGACTAAAAGAATAACCTCCATAGAAAACCACAAGAATGCAGAAAAAATATTCTGTCTTGCCATCCTTACATGGGCATTTTTAAACCCTTGGTCACCCTGGTAATTGTGGCTTTGTAAGCATGTGCTGCTCTAGGCAGCAGAATATTTTCTGATAAGAGAACGTTCTGTCTCAGTTTTAAGTACTTAAACACTGTACCTGCACACACAGCAGTATAATGCATAATTAATACATTTATCACTAACATTAGATTAATTCATTGCAGTAGTTTTGCTTCTGGAAAATCCTGTGGCTCATTTTAAACTTGTCTGTTTAAAAACAGTTCCATTCAAAATAAGCATCTTCAAGATGCAGTTCAGTGGTGCTGGAGAAGCTTTGTGCTGTGCTCTCTCACCCTAAGGCTGAGTTTTGCAGTTTGTCTAGGGAGCTGGGTTTGAATTATCAATTATTTACACTTTTCTTCCATGCACCATGCACTCATTGCAGGCATGATGTAAAATGCCAATCACAATGCTGCTTTAATTTGGCAAACTATGTGCATAGTACCTGTTCTACAGATCTGTCTTGGCAACAAGCTCTTGCATATCCTCCCTGGGCAGGTGTTAATACATTGAGGTGGAAAGATTTCCCTTGTAGGTGTGTTGGGGAGGTGGGAGAGATCTTGGTGTGGGTATTCATGCAGAGTGCCCTCTTTTTTTTTTTTTTTTTCCTCCCCCTCCTCCATCTTGGAATTAAACATTTTTGTACTGTAGATTGCAGATGAAAAAACAGTTCAGCCTGCAGGGTGTTGAGGGAAAGATGCTGTCACTTACTACATCACTTTCACTGTGAAACTTTCTAGCACGTTTGTGCTACGGAGTGTGTTTTAACTGGGAATGTACTTTGCCTGCCACTGTGGCTGCTAAATTAATAGTTTTCTCTCATGAAATAACTTCTGGTTTGCACACCTCAAATATCTTGATTTTCCTGCCATTCCCTCCAGCACTAGCCTGTCACAGTAATTTTGACTGAAGGTGAGTTTCTGATCTTACAGCTGATAGAAGCAGCTACAGGTAATACAGAGCTCTTCTGAGAAGCACTTGGTCACCTAAGGAACCTTTTTCCTTTTCAATGTGTAGTGCTTCTAGCTAATGGCCTAGTTCTAGGGTGCCATCAGCAATGAGATCTATTGTCACCAAGCCTGTGAGGTGGGGGAGAAAATAACTGGTTTTCATGTCCTCAGTTTTAAGTTCCCCATGAATCTTTGCAGAAGAATTTTTTTTTTTCCCAGTTACATAGCAACAGCAGGATTCATGAGGTGAAGAAAATGCCTGAAAAGAAACATTTATTTCCCTGTTAGCATTGCTTCTGATGCCTCCCATATTTGGAGGTTGCTTGTATGATGGGGGGTGAAAAAAAAGGTTGAAATAGGCAAAGAGATTATTTGTCTTATGCTACAGTTGGAGAAAAGCCTTTCAGGATCACAGTAACAGTAAGACTGAGATCCAGATACCTCTATTTCTCTCCTGTAGAACATGCTTGGGCAATTTTCCTGAACCTTTTGGTCTCCACTTCAGCATGTTTCAAAAAACCCTAGAGACCCAAACGACTGATGCTCAGAAGGAGAAATGGCTACCCCTGGTCCATGGAGTCAAGATAATTGGCACCTACGCCCAAACCGAAATGGGACATGGTTAGTTCCCTTGGGGGATCAATGGGTAACATTTTTTTGTAACTCCAGGTTGTTTATTGATGATGCTCCCTAGATAAATCTGAAAGGGGAAAGATAATATGATTTGGTTAACATGGATTTTTTTTTTTTCCTGCCTCATAGCCAGACAGCTGCTTCATTTCACATCTAAACACTCACAGAGTTAGTTTTGGTCTTTTCCAGAATGTACCTCTTAGCTGATCACTAATGTTGTAGTTTAAGATAAGGAGGTTGTTCTAATCCCTGGGAGCCTGAATTTCACTTGAACTGGTTGGAATGTGTTAGTCAGTACTGTGGGTTTTATTTTTGCCTGAATTTGGGGCATGTGTGTCTTGGAGCTCTTATGGCCTGCAATAAACAGGTCAGCAGTATACCTCTAGGTGCAGCGTAGCATGTCGAGGTTGTGCACTTTTGGTTTTGAAAGTAAGGTTTGCTTTGCCCCAAGCTATTTTCTTCCAGATGCTACTCCATTGCAGCTGTACAACTTCATGGAATGATCTCAGTCTCAAAGAAAAACAACATCTTATTCCTACTATTGTTGAAAACAACTTTGACTTCCTCAAATGGAAGAATGTTTAATGGATATGAAAAAGGGGTTTTTTTTTTAGCCCACAACCTGCAACGATGGCTCTAAATAGCAGTAAGAAAAGTTTAACAAACCAAAGACTCCAGTTATCGTGTTGGTATCTGAACTTGGAAGGCGTGATATGTACAAGTCTGGACAATTGCGAAAGTCGGATGGTGATGCCAACTGCCTGCTTGTTCAGTTACAGCTACTCCTGGCAGCCAAAACTTTTGTAGAAGACGGAACGAAGGGAATCCTGTCATCAGTTCTGCTTCAAAGAGATGGAGTGAGTGAACAGAGTTCATCACCAGCAGCTGAGAGATGACTACATGGCATCAATAAATGCCTGCCTGAGCCTGTTTGCTTTTTCACCCAAATGTCTTTAAATCAGACATCCACACCCAAGTCATTTGTTTTACTTGCTATTTCACATGAGATCATCTTACTTTCTTGCCTGGTGGCAGTCTTGTTTGCTTACAGTTCTCATGTTGTCTGATGTTAAAATTAGTATTTTGACACTTGATAGAACTAATATGGTGATAGTATGGTAAATAGACTTTTGATGCCTAACCATTAAAATGCAACCATCTGGCATTCCTACTGTGAATGTGGAGTAACTACTTTAAAGCTTCTGCAGTAATTGTGACTGAGCTCTGTGTACTTTAATCTTGATGTTCAGAAACTGCTGATAGGGAAACAGATCTCTGGATTATTGAGTTGAATCCTGGCCTGGATGGATAGTTACTCATTTATCTTAGAGAGTTACCTGCTTGATAGCCTGTGTTGATTTTAACCTATTCTGTAGTGAGTAAGTCTCTTGTTTAAAAAAAATAAAAGAAAGAAAAAGCACAAATGGCACAGGGCTGAAAAGGAAACAAGAAGGAGTAATCATAGAATCATAGAATGTTAGGGGTTGGAAGGAACCTAGAAAGATCATCTAGTCCAACCCCCCTGCCAGAGCAGGATCACCTAGATCAGGTCACACAGGAACGTGTCCAGGCGGGTCATGCAAATGCGGTACTGTTTCTGCTTGGTTTATAGCTGGTAAGAACTTTCTTTCAGTCTTTGTCAGCTGTGTACTTCTCACCAGTACTGAAGTCCCCTAAAATCAAACCATTAGCATTGTGTTGAGTTTGGTCACTGATCAGTCAAAAAGCTTAGAAAACCTTGCTGCTGGGTTTATTAGATAGTTGAATTTATTTGAAGGTGCCTGAGAGTATCAAAGAACAGAGCTACAATTCTTAGGAAGCTCTAGGGATAGAGATAGTTCATATTGATGTGGATGTAGAGGTAACACAAGAAGGCATTCTTCCCATTTTGGTAAGAAAGCCAACTGAGTTTGAGCTAAACTCAGATCAGTGCTCTTTCCATGTGTATATCTCATTTAAATATATGTATATTGCTGTTAGAGACTAGTTACATATTTAATACATAAATGTGCCAGGTGGACAAGCTTTGAACAGAAGGTCCTGATCCTCAGTCTATAGTCACACTGGTTTAGTACTTAAAGCTATCAATATTTAAAGATTTAATAAACATTTAATTCTTTCTATCAAAAAATGTAATAGAACACTTAAGGTACTTAAGTTTAACAGAACTTGGAGGAAGAGTAGTTCTAATGAAACATGTTTAATTGGAGAGACTTTTTACTTGCCTTGTACAGGTTGAATAATGTTGGCTTTCTTGCCAAGTTATGTTCACAAGTTTGACTTACATGTGCAGAGCACTGTCCTTTTAAGAGAGCTTTTAAAACTAACAGAGTTGAGTTGGAATGTAATACATGCTAGTTTTGTCTGATCTTTAATTAAAAAATAGTACAGAGTTATGACTTTCCTTTTTTAAAACAAAGTTCAGTGAAAATCTGGCTCATTCATCTGGATAAACTGGGACTTCTACCAGGTTCTACCCTCAAACCATGGAAGAAAAAAAGTGAAATTCCTGTCTTTGAGTGAAAGCTGGATTCTTCCAGACAGATCCTGTCTTCAACAAACTGATACTCTGGTTCAGCCTGTTTAACTTAGGGATGCTCTGGTTTCCAAACCATAGTGAAGGTCTGGTCTTTCTTTTGTTTTGGATTTTTTTTTTTTTTTTTATCAATCACAGTGCATCAAAAATGCAAGAATGTTGCAAGTGCTTTTTGTGTATGCTTAGGAAGGAATGCATTGCAACATGTTTATTTCAGAGGTAGTGTAGTGTTTTACTATTCAGGCCTGAGAAAAGGACAGTGCTCTGGCTTTCTAAAAATACACCTGCTGAATTCTGATTTACACATGAATCCTTTTTTTTTCTTCTTTTTGTCTCTTCCTGAATCTCCACCATGAATCCTCATGCTTGCTTCCCTCCCATAACATTCCCTTCACACTCCCATCCCATGACACTTCTTCACAGCTTTGTTCATCGTGGACGGCCTGAGCCTCTGGACCTTCATCTGGGCATGTTCCTCCCCACTCTTCTCACCCAGGCAACCCCAGAGCAGCAGGATCGCTTCTTCATGCCTGCCTGGAACCTGGAGATCATTGGCACTTATGCCCAGACTGAAATGGGCCATGGTACAGTACATTTGCTAAATGCTATTTCTAAGAATGGCTTTGTGTACAGAGAATTTCCCCTGCCTGGGAAAAATGGTGTATTTGTCCCACAGCCTTTACACGTGCAGTTGTGGCTACAGGGAAAAGTGCACTGCTCCTAAAATTTTTAATAGAGCCTTATGCCTCATGCTGCCTTTTTTTTTCTTTTTTTTTTTTCCCTCCTGTGGGAGAGTTTGATGTCTGTAGGTCTATCTATGAGCATGCTTGTGCCATTCAAACCAGTACAGAGTATTGTGTATGGCTATGGTGCTGTGAGTTTGATGACATCTGTGCATTTCTACCCTTACCATTCTTGGCAGTGTGGTTTCTGCTTTACTCTACTTAATATTCAGTGTGAAGACAAAAGGACGGAGCTTGAAAGTACTGAAAGAAATGCCAAAACCTCTAAGAGTTGCTTGTCACCTTGGGACTGACCTTGGATCAGAGAGCATGTGGATGACTTGCTTCCAATGCTGATGTGTTTTGGGGAGCTTTATTCCCCCACTTCTTAGTTCACACCCACATACTCTTTTTAATTGGACCATGAAATATTTGGATTTTCTTAATTCTCTGTCTCAAGTAGACTTATCTGTTGTTATTCCTTTGCTTTCAAGCTTTGACGTGGATTTTGGTAACTCCAGCAGTATTGTGATTGGAGACTTTTAATCCAAAGGGAGCATTTAATTTTGATCTCTGAGAGTTGGAAATGAGAATTATTTTCTAAAAATGAGCAGGATTCATCTTTGTGCTCAAGTGATGTGTAGAAACTGCATGAAGCATAAAGTAACTGCAAGTCTGTGGAGAATCTCTTGCACCTAGTGAGGTTTGAAGATCCTTTGCCAGCAAAGTTAAGCTGTTAAGCTGCCTGTGGAAGTCTACCATTAACTCCATCCTTTGGAAACATGGTTGCGTCAAGGCGTTATCTTTTTTCCTGTTGAAACTCTTGTGTAGAGTCCCTGGCTCTGTCTTGCTCTGTCAGTCCAGACTACCAGGAGTGTTCACAGCTTGCCTAGTTCAAGCAAGTAGATCCGGTGGTTTATATTTTTTACATATGTAGGGACAATGCTACTGCTGAGTCAGGCATGTGTGAAGTAAAGAGTTGGGGGCAGAAGACAAGGACTGTTCCTGGAATTGTTACCTGCATCTATACCCTAGCATGTACATGCCACTGCTTGCTGCCCTGGAGCTATGGACGATCTCATTTGGGAGAAACTGCTTCACCAAGTGAGGAGACTGTAGGCCTGATGAGGGAATGAAGAGATGATGGGCACTGATTATTTCATCTTGTGGCTGAAAAGCGTATGATTTTTATTTTCCAATTTAATCAGATTGCAGTTTTAATGAAATCCAGGTGAGCGTGGTTTTGTGGACCTTTTTAACAGAGGAAGGGCTTCTGGAGTGTAACAGCAAAAGGTGTCAAGTTGGAGGTGCTTGGAAAACTGGGGGAAAAAAAAAAAAACAAACAACAAAACAGTCTATTTTCTGAGAATTGTCTTCAGATCCCAGAATATGGTCTGTCTCCCAGTTAGTCTTCCTTAATTGTTTGATGCTTAGTTCTTTGTATAGCCCAAAAGCAAACTTTAAATGGGTACATTACTACTGGAGTTCAACTTTCTATTGTCCAGTTCTGTCCTTGTCTCTCTTTTGAATGACTTTCTGCCAAAACAATGTGTTTGCTTATTTTCAGGGACTCATCTTCGGGGTTTAGAAACTACGGCTACTTATGACCCTGCTACCCAGGAATTCATCCTCAACAGCCCCACTGTGACCTCCATTAAGTGGTGGCCAGGTGGACGTAAGTGCAGCACTGTGTCTAAATCTGGAAAATGTATGGAAAAACTGAGGGAGGTCGTGTGTTCTGTCCACAGAACGATGCTTGAAAGTTGATCCAAAGAGTGGGCTGAAAGGCAGCTGTAACAAGTAACAGATGTATCTGAGCCAACTAAAACTTTTGATTATCTGTGTACTGTGAAATGTTACTCAGAAGCATTCACACTATGGATTTGATGTAATTTTTGATCGGTTGTGTCAAAATCTTTATATTTCAGCTCCACTGGCCCAGGTTTGTACAGGAATTGGGTACTGTATAGTCAAGAGAATCACCTTGTGCAACTTTCATTGGCTTGAGCAACACTGTTTGTCTAGCTGTAGAATTTGGATGATAACCAGTCTTGTAAATCTGGTTTTCCAACACATGAAGTAGTTCAGGTAATCTCAGATCTGGCTATAAGGAAAGAGACTACGTATATAGGTATGTTGACTGGTTGGGGTTTTTTTGCCTTTAACCCCCGCCCCCCCATCATTTTGCAGTTGGGAAGACATCAAACCATGCCATTGTTCTGGCTCAGCTCTATACGCAGGGCCAATGCAAAGGGCTGCATGCCTTCATCGTTCCCATACGGCAGCTGGGCACACATCAACCTTTGCCAGGTAAAAATGGATGTTAAGGCTTTGTTTATAACATGGAATATGTTGTATCTGTTTCTCTTCAGCTCCATACAGCTGCCTGTGTCTTGTTAATGTATGTAGCTTATTTCACAAGCTGATTTCAGTGGGTAGATGGTAGGTCACAGGACTTAAGGAATCTTTCTTATGATGGAACTACCATTAAATCATTTTTCATGTTACACTTTCAATGAGAAGCTTAGTTTGGGATTTGATTCTGTCCCACTGTGAGGCAGCATATCCTGCTTTCTGAAAAGGAAAGAACACCTTTCATCATTGCCTAGCTAGAAGTGAGCTGGATGCTTTTCAGAGACAGCTTTCCCAGTGACTGGATATCAAGACTGCATGTCAATTATGAAGATCCCCATGTTTGGATGGCCGCTTTTCCATCAAAGAGATTAAGGTCCTCACTAGCTGTCACTCCTAACAATGCCAAGTTTTGCTAGAAAACTAATGTATCTTTATTGGAGAAGGCTTGAACCTCTTGTGTGGTGTTTTAATTCCCGTTTCTTAACACAAGCACTTTTGTCTGTGGCAGGTATTACAGTGGGTGACATTGGGCCAAAATTTGGTTATGATGAAATGGATAATGGGTACCTGAAAATGGACAACTTCAGAATTCCTCGGGAAAACATGCTGATGAAATATGCCCAGGTAAAGCAGTGAATTTCAGCATGTGCTGTTAGAAATGGACACTTCAGATGCTCTTTTGTGGTTGAATAGTGTACCGACAAGGTTGTAGGTTGCTTGTAAGTGATACTCGTGAGTTTAGAGCTTGCGATGTGAACCTGTAAAAGGAAGATGACTTAAAATTCAATGAGCTGGTTGTTGTGGGTTTTTTTTTTCCTGTAGGTTGAACCAGATGGCACCTATGTGAAGCCAGTCAGTGACAAGCTAACCTATGGGACCATGGTGTTCATCCGGTCTCTCATTGTTGGAGATTCAGCTCGGTCCCTGGCCCGGGCTTGTACCATTGCCATCCGCTACAGTGCAGTGAGACACCAGTCTGAGCTAAAGCCAGGGTAAGTGCAGGGAAATAAGAGCAGTTAAAGTTGTGAGGGAAAATTCTCAAATGGTGGAGGGAAGAGGGACTGTGATAGATGTTGTTTTGCTTTGGCACTTGATAGTTTCAAAACAGTTTCATCTTAAGGTGAGTAATCTTTCATTCTTGATGGCCAAAACCATTTCCCCCTGTCAGAGGCTTTTGCTGTGTGGTCTTAGATAATCTGGTGTGATGTGGATGCAGCTTGTACTCTCCAAGTGGAGAAGCTACTGGAGTTGAGCAGAAATTCCCAGCAGTTTGCTAGCCACTGGCATACTAACTCATGTGTGTTGTGCTCTAGGGAACCAGAACCCCAGATCTTGGATTATCAGACCCAACAATACAAGCTCTTTCCTCTCCTGGCAACATCATATGCTTTTCACTTTGTGGGAGCCTACATAAAAAACACTTATCAGCGTATTAGCACAGACATCAGCGAAGGGGATCTGAGTGAGCTGCCGGAGGTACAGTGTCCTCTGTTCATTTGATGTAAAGTTTCCTTACAGCATGGGAGAAAAGGCATAAAGCCTTTTTGGTTTTCACTCGTGTGGCATCTTGTAATTCTATAGATTCAGAGATCCCAAGCCTACTATGTACCAGTGACTTATTTCTTTATCTGTGCTGTATGTTTAGGAGCCCTGTACAAAAAAAGAGTAATGCACAGTGAGAAAGAGACCACAAATATATTTTTTAAAAGGTGATGTTCCAGGAATGATGGTATATTACTTGGGAGTGGCATTAAGACTGGTGTTATGCTTGTGCTGTAGCTTTGTGATTGTTATTCCAAGTGCCTAAGGTATAACTGGTATGTTGATCAAACGTATCAGTACTATACTAAGGGATTAGGGTTATAAAATGTCCATTTTTAATTAGAGATTCTTTCTGAGAATGTAATGTGACAATAGGCAATTGAAAAAGGTCGTGTACCTACAATGCATTGAGATAGAAAGGTTGGGGTACTTGAAAGAAATCTTGACATGTATAGAGATTTTCATATAAATAGTTTGGTTCAGGAAAGAGTCCTTGCAAGAAAAATAAGGTCCTGTGGGACACTGGAAGAATGGTGTTGACTCTGCTTGCTTTTTTTTTTTTTCTGGGAGGTGCACTACTTCACATGAATGTGTGCAAGCTAAGGTAGGAAAATAAAAAAATCTAAACTGGCTTTGTCTTTATCCATCAGCTCCATGCACTGACAGCAGGGCTGAAGGCATTCACTTCCTGGACTGCCAATGCTGGGATTGAGGAATGTCGGATGGCATGTGGTGGGCATGGCTACTCTCGCTGCAGTGGCATCCCTGACATCTATGTCACCTTCACCCCATCCTGCACCTATGAGGGAGAAAACACAGTCATGATGCTGCAGACCGCAAGGTATGGTTGCTGCTGACCAGAGTTGTTCTTGCCTTGTCATTATGGTCTTTGTAGCTGAAGCAATGAGCAGAAGAGTATCCCATATTACCATGTAGCTGGTCTGTCTTGTTTCTGTCCTTTACCCTATTTTTGACAGAAGAGTATGTGCCTACAGATGTTCCTTGCTAGTCTGACCCTAGGTAAGATGATTTCTCTCCATATGAAAAATTTAACAGTGGAAGTTGCTATTTGTCATCTCTGTCTTCAGGTTTCTTGTCAAAAGCTACACCCAGGTTAATTCTGGACAGCAGGTTACTGGCATGGTGTCCTACCTTAACGATCTCTCCAGGCAACGCATTCAGCCACAGCATGTGGCTGCCAGGACCGTGACTGTGAGGATCAACGATCCAGTCAGCTTGGTAGAAGCCTACAAAGCACGTGCTGCCCGGTGAGTTCATGCTTATTAGGCATGCTTATTAGCACCAATAAAACTGTATCTTGGGAGATGGTGGTCATGTGTTGGCTGTTAATGTTAGATTCTCAGGATGTGGTTTGCAAAGCTTTGAAAAGTTGCTCTAAAGTAATGCTAGGCTAGGTCAGTGGTAAGTGCTTTGAGAGTATAAGAGGCTACATACAACCTACACATAGCCTAGTTACTCTGATCCATTTTGAAATATCTTTCTCTTAATTAAAAGTGTATTTGTGCATACAAATACCAACATTGTTCAGACTGCTCAGATGTCTGTCTGTAGAGAAACAGTCCTGATGCTAATGTCTGTTATGAAGGAAATGTGGGAGGAGAACAGATGTTATGTACATATACACGTAAATATTCAAGCACCATGTATGTGCTGTTAAATGTTGTCTTTCTGCTCTGTAGCTGTGTTCTAGCAGCAGCAGGGGTGATGGGGAGGGCGGGGCTGCGCTTTATAGCCTGAGCTGCTCACTCCAGACACTGCGATCAGTTATGGCACACAACCTCTGAGTTCTGAGGTCAAGTGCTGGGTACAGCAACCCCATGCCATGTTATAGGCTTCGGGAAGTGTGGCTGGAAAGCTGTCTGATAGAAAAGGACCTGGGGGTTCTAATTGACAAGTGGCTGAATATGAGCCAGCAGTGTGCCTAGGTGGGCAAGAAAGCC
This sequence comes from Chloroceryle amazona, assembly GCA_027560015.1. NCBI lineage: Eukaryota > Metazoa > Chordata > Aves > Coraciiformes > Cerylidae > Chloroceryle > Chloroceryle amazona. The sequence continues at coordinate 15,955 of JANHFX010028725.1, forward strand.
AATGGCATCCTGGCTTCTATTAGAAATGGTGTGAGCAGCAGAAGTAGGGAGGTGGTTGTCCCCCTGTACTCAGCACTGGTGAGGCCACACCTTGAGTATTGTGTCCAGTTTTGGGCACCTCAGTACAAGAGGTGCTGGAGCAAATGCAGAGGAGGACAATGAAGCTGGTGAAGGGCCTGGAGAATAAATCTTATTAAGAGCAATTGAAGGAGCTGGTACTGTTTAGTTTGAGGAAGAGAAGACTAAGGGGAGACCTCATCTCTCTCTACAACTACCTGAAAGGACATTGTAGAGAAGTTGGTGCTGGTATATTCTCACAGGTAATTAGCGACAGAACAAGAGGGAGTGGATTCAAGCTGCAACAGGGTAGGTTTAGACTGGACATTAGGGAAAAAATTTTCACAGAAGGAGTGGTCAGACACTGGAATAGCCTGCCCAGGTAGGTAGTTGAGTCACCATACCTGGATGTGTTTAGGGGTCATTTAGTTGTGGTGCTGGGGGACATGGTTTAGGGGTGAACTTTGTAGAGCAAATAGTTGGATTTGATGATCCCAAGGGTCTTTTCCAACCTGAATGATTCTATGATGCTGTGAATTCAATGTATGTAATCTTCTTAATATGGTGTTATTGCATAATCTGTTCTCCTTTTTATGAAATAGGCTTGTAGAAGCTGCAGCAAAGAATCTGCAAGCTGAACTGAACCACAGAAAGAGCAAGGAGGATGCCTGGAACAGAACTTCAGTTGATCTTGTGCGTGCTTCTGAGGTCAGTGATGTGTCTGATAAAGAAATGTGCTATAGGAGCTTTTCATCTCTTCATGAATCTGGTTCACCTTCCTTTCATTTCTTGCAGGCACACTGTCACTATGTGATAGTGAAGCTTTTCACAGCAAAGCTGTCTGAGATCAGTAATGCAGCTGTCCGTGCTGTCCTGACTGATCTGTGCCTCCTGTACGCACTGTATGGTATCAGCAAGAACACAGGGGATTTCTTGCAGGTTGGTGTCTTTCTCTAGCATCTTCAACCTCTACAGCCACAGTCATTGCTTGCAAAGATGCTTTAAATGCAAAGTTTCACAAATGCTTAGGCATAAGGTCTTGCCTGTTGATTTCCAGAAGGCCATTAGCAGTGCAGGGCCGATGGAAGATTTCTTGACAAGGTTCGCTTGTGATCTGCCTTTAGTGAATGGGTTTAAATTGTCAGGCATTACTTCTCTTCATTCTTTCAGTTTGAGAATATGTTTGTGCAGCTGTGTTTTGTTTTGTCTTCACACAGATGTTTTATGTTTTGTCTTCCCATTTTCCTCTTTGCTGCCTACCAGAAAGTTCCCTGAAACCAGGAAGAATTTAATACACACATAAGCACGTTCTTAAGAAAACATGCTACTGAAGTTAATGCACAGGCACTCTAAAGAATGAGTCTCCCACCAAAGATTACGTAGCTGGTCAGTGTGGTGGGCTATGCTAGGCATATCCTTTTTCTCGAGCAAGTCACCATTTTTGTTACTTAGCACTTAGGAAAAAAAAACAAAACCTGGTGTTTTATGGACTGATGCATTTTTGTGCAGGGAAGCCTGACCTGTGTTAGACTTCAGGGGAAGGGAAGGTTCTTGTGACTTGCATACTCTTGTGCTAAAATCTGTCTTTTTCCCCCCCCCCCGAGGTGGGTATTCTGACCGATGCCCAAATTACTCAAGTAAACCAGCGTGTGAAAGAGCTCTTGGCTATAATTCGTCCTAATGCGGTAGCACTCGTAGACTCCTTTGACTTTCATGATGTTCATCTTGGATCTGTGCTTGGCCGGTATGATGGCAATGTCTATGAGAATTTGTTTGAGTGGGCAAAGAAATCACCACTCAACAAAACAGAGGTAAAGAAACTTTATATTTCTTCATCTTTAGGTCACTTTGGTCCAGAGAAATAACCCAATTTAGAGGTTTTTCATTTTGATCCAGTGATTTCAGCACATAATTGATGAAAGGGCGAGAAAAGTCATTAATGGTACCAAAAGTAGCAATCTACTTCTGCTCCTCTGCTTTCAGAATACTTTCCTCAGTTATACGCTCCTTTGTGTATCTCAGATGAATCCCTGTGGGATACTTCTGAGTTTCTCAGCTGAGGGAGGAAATCATAGTTTCCCTAAAGAAATAATTGAATAATCTCATTAAATTGAAAAGAAATTAAAACTTGCTGTTAATGCTGCTTAGTGATAGTATCTGTGAAAGACTTACATGTTTTATGGCAAATCTTTCAGTGCCTTCAGGCAGTAGTAGTGACTGGAGAAGAAAATAAATTGCTCTCATGTAGTACTTATGTGTCAGGTGTCATGTATCTACTCCTAATGCTGTAGCTACATCTGAGCTAATAAAAGAAACTGAGTTGAGAACACTCAGTGTCCCTCTTCCATCAGCTGAAACAGAGCTCTAAATCCTGTCTCAGTGGCCTTTACTGCCTTTGACTTGGACAGACTATCTCCTACGATGGGCCACCAGAGACTGCGATTGTAGTTAAAGCCCACCAAAACTTAAGTTTCTGTACTTCTGAAGTCAGTGGGGCTTAGGAGATTCATTACAGTTCCATTAGGGAATCTGCTAGTATTCTGTGAATGAAAATGCCAAAGAATTGTTTGTATGGATCAGAGATGTCTTGCATTCTTTTTCCTTACAAGAAAGGTAGTGGGGAAGCTGTTTGGTTTTGTTTATTCTCCTCCTTTGTGTCAGAGACGCTCACGTACAGGACTTAACTAGCTGTTCTCTAAATCCCCAGAGTGCCTCTGACTCAAATTTCTTTAGAATAAAAACATGCTGCAAGATGGAAGGAGCTAAAACTGTTCTAAAGCTCAGGCCTGACCTTCTTGTAACCTCTCTTGTCCTCTTACAGGTTCATGAGTCTTTCCACAAACACCTGAAGCCAATGCAATCCAAGCTGTGAAATCTGCAGGTTTTTTAAATGCACACTTTTTCCTGACCTGAAAAGTGGGTGTTTGCATCCTTTCTTCAGGCACCTAAATCAAACCTTTCAAAGCCTGGTAGCTGTAGGACAGTGAATAATTGTAGCCTTTCTTTCCACTTTTATAAATTGAGGAGGTTTTTGGGGAGAGCACATAGGAATTGATGTCTGGTTTTAAAGTGCAATTACAATGGTAAAATTAACCTTTTAAAAATCTGGGAAAGCTTTATGGATTCATACAAGGATTGCTTTTGTGAAGCTGCTAACTAGCGAGAAGTTACTGTAAACTGGAAACATAGCAGGATTTTACTACTAAGTAGTTAACAGCCTCAGGCAATAGCTTATAATGAGCAGTTATGTCCTCAACCCAAAAAGCGTCAATGTCTTGGGTTTTCTTTTATTTTTAAGATGAGCAACCACCCCTCTCCTTGTTTGGCAAATATTTATGCTGTTTAAAGCCTCCTGTGTCATTTTGTGCACATGAATCTGCATGTGGCACTACTTTCCTGATATAGCTGGGAAGTCAGTACCCATCCTTCTCTGGATCTGTCCAGAAGAAATCTTCATGTTTTCTAACACATCCCTCTCTCACTGCCCTGCAGAAACTCCTTTTGCCATCTCCAACACTGGCACCTTCATTTTGTTAACAAGAAGTCAAAGGGAGAATATAGTGATGCTGCTCTGCGGAAAAACAAAACAAAACCAACCCAACAAGTAGTAATAATCAGCCGGGTGCTAATAATAGATGTTCTGCCCTTCTTTTAACTCTTAATATTTTTGTAGCACTATCTCAAAGCACTTTACAACTGTTAGTGATGGTGATTTGATGTGAAAAACCACATGTGGTGGTAGAAACTGCAAATTTGACCTGGAATGATAAAGCCAGTATTTGAGGGCAGAAATCAGTTGACCAAGGTCCTTAGGTCTTCAGATTGCTCTGGGATGTTCTTCTGGTTTATAAAGGCATTCTTCAAAAAAATGACAATCCCAAATGAAGTGTCAGATTTTTTTTTTTCACCCATGCATTTCCAAGGAGCTTTCTCTGATTTGCTTAATTTTAGTTTTATATTGACTTGGGACTTGCACAGTGCTGCCTGGATTTAACACGTGAAAGATTTCACTTTTAACAGAACTTGCTCATGCCCAGTGAAATCAGTGCAACTACCACTGAGCAAAATAATTGCTGGTTTCAACGCCCATAACCCTATCAGTAACAATAAAACCTCTCTTCACAAAAGATAAGCACAACTTTGAGCTTAAAATGATAAAACGCTTCAGCATAAACCCAAATCCTGCAGTTTTGAGGCAACATCTGAGAAGCTGGTTCTCTGACAGCATTGCTATCTGTTAGTCTCTTATTCTGGATCAGTTTTCATGGATGCATTTTTTCCTGGCACTAACAATGATCAGTCACAATGTTTGTCTCGCCCACACACAGGAGCTGAAAAGAAAGAAATGTTTAATTTTAAATAAAATAATCAAACTTGCCTTGTGGCTTCTGAGTCTTTCATGATGCTGTTCAGGATCCTAAAGGAGGCAAAGGGCTTTTCCCTCTGTTTATTCAGTAGAGCAGTCACTGAGCTGGGGAGGGGTGACAGAGGAGGAGACTAAAAAGATGTTAATGAGCACAGTATGAGCTAACTGTATGTAAAGATTTAATAAAGAGTGAAGTAGAATTAACTATTGGAAAGACCTTAAATTAGCTGGATTTTATCTCTTATTCTCACCTGATCTTTTTGGCTGTGCAGCATTCTTGGGCAGTCAGCCTGGTCCATCATCTCTCCTCACTACTGCTGCTGCCCCCAACCACAGGAAAACTGAATTGAGCAGAGCACTGCAGGGTAACAGGGTTTGGCAGCAGAAGCTTTAATTCATAGAAGCTATTGTTTTCAAATTGTTTCCCTGGGCTTGTTTGGAGGGGGTGGGGGGGTTACAGCAAATGCTGTGCTTCCTTGCTTAGGGGGAGGATATTGTTCACTTTTTTCATCTTGTTGGTAACACCAGAATGCCATAACATGGGGTGACTTGCTGTGCCTCGTGGTCAGCAAACGGTGTTTAAACTCTGTCAGCGACCCTGCATCCTCATTAGGACTCATCCTTCTCACAAAATGGGGTGGTACTATTCCACAAGTGTTGAGCCTCTTCTGCTCTAGGAGATGTGACTTCAATGTACAGTAATGGTGCTTGTGAACTACACCATTCTTGAAGAGTGATGGAATGACTGTGGCTTCCAGTCTGACTTGAACAATGGACTTATATGCCACCTTTTGGTGAAGACTTGAGGAAGAGCCTTCTGTTAATAATGGGAGAAGTTTCAGCACCTTACCTTTCCCTTGCCCCCAGTTCTTCACCCTCACCAACACCTGCATCTCCTTCTCTTATTGCCTTCCTCCCTCAATCCTTTCATTTCCCTCCTTTTCTTTAAACTTTCAAAAGGGCTTTGTTTTTCATTAGCTCTTGTTTTGACTCAGAGCCTTAACAAAGTATTAGGGAGTGCTTGATTCCACCTTAAATGTGTTTCCTGGCAAATATTACTTGAGTCTTTATCAAAGGATTAATTTTTTCCACTTGCTTGTGGGTGATAAGCTATGTGCAATTTTCAATTAATTTCTAAAAATTTACTAACTTGCTGGACCACTTTTGACACAAAGCATGGTCCTCTTATCAGAGGAGATCACCTCTGGTATTCCAAATCTAGGAATAATTTCTTTCAATAAAATTTTAGTTACTTCTTGGGCCTTGTTGGTTCTACAAGGGAAAGCTTTGGGCCACCCAGAAAAGGTATTAGTTAGGACTAAAAGGTATCTGTACCCCCCTTTTCTAGGGAGTTCTGAAAAATCTATTTGCCAGTTTGGGCCTAGAACTTTATCAGTACTTCCCAATTTTACCTGGATTTCTACCTTTGGATTATTCTTTAAGCATATTTCACGTCTACCAACCATGGTTTTCAGAGTTTGAAATGAATTCCTAGCTCATATTTGCTTTGTAAGGGAATTATATAGAGCTTCTGTTCCCCAGTGAGTCTTGCCATGCTCTGGTTTTACCAGTTTCCATAGTACTCTAAAAGGAACTACTATTCTGTTGGGGTTTTATGGTGGTTTGTTTTTTGGTTTGTTTTGTTGTGTTTTTGTTTTTGCTGTTGTTGTTGTTTGTGGTTTGTTTGTTTGTTTGTTTGTTTGTTTGTTTTTGTGTTTTATTCAAGTTCTGCTTCCAGGTTGCTAACTTTTGATCCCTTTCATCACACTCCACTGAGTCTGGTGACAGCAAAGCTTTTCAGGAATCAAACGTAATACCTCACCTTGTTCTGCTCCTCTTTTTGCCTCATTGTCTGCCAATTTATTCCTGACCTCTTGAGCGGTGTTACCCTTTTGGTGTCCTCTGCAGTGTGTAATTGCAACTGCTGAAGGCAGTACAGCTTCCAAAAGTCTTAGGATCATATCAGCACATTTAATATGTCTTCCTTGAGCAGTCAAAAGTCCCTGTTCCTTTCAAATAGCTCCATGGGCATGACCTACTCCAAAGGCATATTTTGAGTCTGTCCAGATATTTACTCGTAACCCTTTAGCATGCCTTAATGCTCTCTCTAGGGCAATTATTTGAGCTCGTTGTGCAGATGTGCCCTTAGAGAGTGACTTTGCTTCCACCACTTGCTCCGTGGTGGTCACAGCATACCCCACCATCTGAATTCCATTTTTTACAAAACTACTCCTATCGGTGTACCAAGTGTGTTCAGCTTCCTCCAGCAGCTCTTCCTTCAGGTTGGGTCTACTTGAATACACGGCCTCGATGGTCTCTATGCAGTCGTTCATGATACCTTCCATTTCCTGCTTCTCACTTAGAAAAGAAGCGGGGTTAGTAATGGCAGATCTGACAATTGCAACATCATCCTGCTCCATCAGGACTGCTTGATGCTTCAGGAACCTTGATGTTGAGAGACAATGACCTCCTTTTTGTTCTAAAGCAGAGGTTACAGCGTGGGATATATGCATCATCATCTTTTGTCCCAAAGTGAATTTCCAGGCTTCCTGAACAACAGCAGCCACTGCCCGAAGGCATCCTGGCCATCCTTGGCTAACTTCATCCAACTGTTTGGAAAAGTACACTACTGCTCGCTTATAGGGTCCCAGCTTCTGGGCTAGAATTCCCAAAGCCTCCTTGTCTCTCATACAAGAACAGCCAGAAGGGCTTGGTTATATCAGGCAAACCCAGTGCTGAAGCCCTCATTAGCTCCCATTTCAATTCTTTGAATGCCCCCCTAGCTTCATCAATGATTTTTCAGTAGTTCATATAAATATATAACCATCACCAACCTGTCATTCCCAAAAAGGTTTGAAGCTCTTCTACCATGGTTGGTTCTGGAGTCCTGCTTATAGCTTCTTTTTGGTCATTCCCAAGATGTCTCTGTCCTTGGAAGTCACAAACCCTGAGTATATCAGTTCTTTCTTCAGAATCTGGGCTTTCTGTAATAAGAATCAAAAATAATTTAGTCTAAGGAAATTCAACAAACTTACAGTCCATTTTTTACATTCTTTCTCCTTTTCAGTAGCTATTAAAATATCATCTGCATATTGCAAAAGAATCCCATTTCCCGAAGGTCTTTCCCAGGCCTCTAGTTCTTTGGCCAATTGATTTCCAAAAATTGTAGGGCTGTTTTTAAATCCTTGAGGTAACACCGTCCAAGTTAGTTGGTTTTTTTTGCCCTGAGTCAGGGTTTTTCCATTCAAAGGCAAATAAATTGCGGCTCTCAGGGGACAAGGTGAGGCAAAAGAAGGCATCCTTTAGATCTAATACTGTGAACCACTCAAATTTCTTTCAAATTAGTCAGCAAGGTGCATGGGTTTGCCACTACTGGATATAAATCTTCAGTTAACTTATTTATTGCCCGCAGATCTTGCACCAATCATTAAGTCTTGCCATCAGGCTTTTAAACAGGCAGAATCGGAGTATTATATTCTGAAGAACACTCAATTAGTAATCCAAATTTATAAATTCTTCTATAATGTTTTTCACTCCCTGCCTATCTTCCAATCTTAGAGGATATTGGTTTACTCTGACAGGTCATGCTCCTTCTTTGAGTTTGACAACAACCAATTCTGCATTTTTAGCCTTTCCAGGTATTACTGAGTCCCGTACTCCTGGGTACAGTTGATTTTTTTATTTCTTGAAGAATAATCTCTTCTTCCTTAATTTGAGGTTCAGTGAGAGCCAAACTTAAAATTTTAATGTGATTCTTTTCTGGCATTTTGAATTCAATTTCTCCATTCCTGAGCCTTATCTCAGCATCCAATTGTTCCAATAAATCTCTCCCCAAAAGTGATTAGGAGCCTCAGGTAGGTAGAGTAATTGATGCATCCCTGCACTTTTTCCAATTTTAAATTCTAATGGTTTCAAGAAGGGCATCTTCTCTACCTGTCCAGTTGCTCCCACAACATTAATAGTTTTCCCACTCACAGGTAACAGGTTCTGATTTAGTACTGAAAAATGTATCCCCAGTATCTATTAGAAATTCTACTGGTTTCTCTTCTTTCCCTAGCTGAATTTTTACCAAGGGTTCTGCTAAGGGAGATTCCCCTTGTCTGCATCAATCATCTTCTACATTAGTTACCATTACTGACCTCCCAGTCTTGGGCAATTCCTTCTCCAATGCCCCATCTGCTTACAGTAAGCACACTGATCTTTCAGAGGGATTTGATTTCCCCTAGGTGGGGCATGCACACCATTTCTCACAGCACCTCTCCCCCTATCAGTATTATTTCCTGATGGATTCTGGGAGGGGGCCGAGCCCCCTGAGGTGCACAGGGCAGCCATGGTATCATTGCCAACTGTTCTGACCATCACCCTCTCCTTTTGGCTATCTCTATTCTGTTAAACTTGCCAAGCAGTCTCCAGCAATTTCTCTTAAGTGCCTCATGTGTGTCCTTTGCAATTTCTTTATCTTTCTCCTAATATCATCTGTTGATTGTCCCAAAACCAAGAATATCAGCTGATCCTTTGCTGCCTAAGAGGTAAGGTCTAAGGGGGTATATTTCCATATCCCTTCTTTTAATCAATTAAAAAAAAAATCAGTAGTGGATTCTTTTCTATCTTGTTTCATTTCATATAATTTAGACCAATTTCTTTCTGCATTTCTTTCCCATAGGCAATTCATTCTCTATACTGAACTAACAAACTCCGTCTTCTCCCATCATTAGCGTCCCGGACGGGACTAGTAGTTGGAACATAATTATCTGCCAATCCCTGCAATGTTCCAGACAAGATCTGGGCTTGTACCTGTGCTCTGACTGCTTTCACAATTGTCTGCTTTTCTGACTCACTAAATGCTGCATCCAGCATTGCATCCACATCCTCCCAATCCAGGTCCTGATTCTTAACAATCAATTCAAACCCTTCAGCAACCTTTTTTGGGATCATCCTGATAATGCCCTGCAGTCACCCTCCAACCATCTAAATCCACAAAGGTGAAAGGTACTTATTTCTGGCTAGTCCTTCTGTTCCTATTGCTTGCCTTAGCGGAGCCTGAATAACAGGTCCTGCATTACTTTGAGTTCTGGGAGAAAATTCAGCACCAGCCCTTTCCCTTGCCTCTGGTTCTTCACCCCCAACAGCACCTGCATCTCCTTCTCTATCACCTTCCTCCCTCAGTGGAGGTGGTGGAGGCAAATAATCCTCTAATCTCTCATCCTGTGAGCCAATCTTTAAACATCTCTATCCAGTACTACAAGATGAGAAACATCTTTCCATTTTCTCATTTTGTTTAAGTTCATTTTCTAACACCAGGACCATGGGGTCCTGGGGCACTAAATTAATTCCTCATTCCTTCTGCCATTCAGGGTGTTTCCAAAGAGTGAAAAACATATCTGCATAAATTACTTCATCCCACTTTCCCTCATGGCGTAGAAGTATCATGAGTTGCAACAAAGTGTTATACCTTCAAGTTTCATAAAAAGGCCACTTTTCTCCTTCAGCTAGCCTAGAGAGAGGACACTACTGGTTACAATATTTAATTAAGGTCTTACTGCCTCCAGATGTCCCCCGATACCTCTCCAGTGAACCTAAACTGCAGCCCAAAGGACTTTTTTTCAGAACTTCACTACGTTGGTTCCCCATTCTAAACTTAAAATTTTATGACACAAGGACAGGGGTCAGGGTATGAACGCCACAGAAAACTAACAATTATCATCACAAATACAATTATTATCACAAATACCCTACAGTTACTAAATGTCAACTTAGGGTAATCGGAGATTTCCAATTGCATGTGCATCAGATATATGTGTGTGCCACGCATATGTAAAACCATAACCAGATACAAATGCACAAACAAACAACTGTAATTACCAAATTGTCAATGCAAATCATACATGCAATTGTTTGCTACCCCCCAGGGTTCTCACAAACCACAATTTATGAGTAGCTTCCAAGTGACCTGTCCCAAAACAAAAAGAATGCCTTATTCTTACCAGAGGTCCTTGTCTGCCCCTGTGAGGATCCCCCGAATGGGTGAGTCCCTCCTGAGAACTCCTTCGGGGCTAGCGTAGGGAGTCACAGACTCAGAGGCTCCCGCAGCCAGACAGAGATCGTCCCATGTGGGTTGCCAGAAATGAAACAAAATTCGGAGTTTCCACACCCCCTTGCTTTCTAGCACTCCTCACCGAGGTGGGAGGCTGGGTGAGGGTTCTGAGATAAATACCCGATAATGATGGAGTTGTTATTAAGCCAGCATTCTTTATTGCAGCGCTGGGGATTCTGTGTAAGTGCTCCCACAAACTGGCAAAACACACCATCTAAAATCCACGAAAACCAGATGTATTCATCAAATCTCGTGGAAAAGGCAGTCTTACTCTGTTCCTGGAATTCATTTATATAGTCTGAGCATGTGTAATAAAGTTAGGGGTAGGGTCTTTTCCCCTTCCAGTGCACATTCATAGTATTCCTCACACTGTTCGCTAGTTGAACAAAGGACACAGGTACAAAGTTACAGAAGTGAGTTTATTTTGACTTGCAGGTGAGTGAAATGATACCACAAGAACACAGTGAAACAAGGTCCCACCCCTCATCATTCCTACCCCAGGTCAGCCATAGTGATTAAGAAAGACACGTCACCAGTTGTATTAAGATGCTTTACCATCATCCAGATCGGCAGTCGCTAGGGAGCCCCAGTTGCAGCAAGGATCTGGAGAGCCTTTTCCAGCAACTGAGAGCCCTCCGCAGTGTGCCCCTTTGTAGGTGAGGTCTCCAAAGTCGCTACAAGAGGGTCTGGATTTTCCACAGCTGAATAAACAAGCTAATGTAAGTTCAAGGGCGACAGCATCTGGTTTCATCCTCCTTTTGGATTTCACCCAAAGTTTGGCCAGGGCTCGATAAGGAATCAAGGTAGTTTCTCTGTCTCTGGGGCTTTAATCACATATTTCTCATACAGGCCGGATGTCTGGTTTCAGAGCCTTGCAACACACTCCTATAAAAGAAAGGATCAATTATAAGTTCCTGTTATGTAATATGTGTTTATAACAAACCTTCGTAACTTGGCATTACTATATGTTCATGTCAGAACAACACAGGTAAATATTGATTTGCGTGTGCAACATGGCGTGTGGTTGGGAGGTTCTTCTAGAGGGCGGCTTTGGTTCAGGGCCTGTTGTTCAGGCCT
>JANHFX010028726.1:0-23205 GCA_027560015.1 Chloroceryle amazona
AAAAAATACATCTGATCATCTTAAAGGCAAGATCCAACTCACAGGATTTTTCTTTTTCCGCACCGCCGCCGGCGGGGGCTTCCCTCGCTGCTGACGAAGCCGGGCCGGGGCTCGCAGCTGCCGCTGCCTCCAGCGGTGGGACCGCTGCCTCCGGGGGGACGGAGAAGCTGCGCTGACGGCGGGACGAGGTGGGTGAGACCGGCGCGGGCGCGGCGGCCGGTGCCAGAGCCGCCGGGGACGCGTTCGCGCGCTCCCGCGTGGCCGGACTGCAGCTGAGTTCCGGCGCGGGCCCCGCCCGCCCCGTGGCCGCCGCCGGCACCGGACGGGACGGCCTGGGACGGGTGCCCGCGGCGGGCGCGGGCTCAGGTTCGGGGTCCCCCAGGCAGCGGCGCGAAGCGGCCGGGAGTCTGACCGAGGGGAAACGCCGAGCGACGCTCTCCTGCTCCCACCCCCCGGGTTTCGTTTGGTTTTCCACGGAGCTCAGCAGAATTTTTGAAGAGCAGGGAGAGTTCCTTCCTCGTGTCCCGGGTGCTTACACCGCCCAGCACCACGCAGTAGGCGCTTTAAAAGCGAGACGGGTGTTATCCCGAACACTTCCATGCTGTCATTTTCCGATGGTGCCAGCGGAGAGGGATGTGGTCACTGTCCCGTGCCTCTTCCATCACCTCATCGTTATTATCATAGTCTGTTTATTTTGCCCATTTTTCTTTTTTCTTTTCCGTGGAGCCAGCCCTGAAACCCCTTACTCAGGAAAACCTCTTGCTGACTTTGGATGATGTGTCCTCGGGATATTGTCTGCACAAAGTAGATCTCTGTTGGTTCCACGTTACAATGAGCCTATTTGCTCAGTGCAAAATGCAGTAGCGTACACACAGCGTTGGAAACTTGGCTTTCTGCAGCTGGACATCCTCCATCCTCATTCACAGCTGCCTGCCAGAGCAGAAGGGGTGTGCATTGAGGATGGACATTACTATGACTGTTTTCTTTCGTAACAGTTGTGACTTAAGGCTATAATGAATTTGTTTCTGTCTCTCACAGGTCTCCTAATTTTTTTTCTTAAGATGTATTCCAAAAAGATGTTGTAGATGACTCCTTTATGGCAATTTGTAAAGCACAGAATAGTGGAATTATAAGTGCCTTGTATTTAGAGTTTTTCAAGACTATTACTCTGCTTTGTTATTGGGTGTACCCAATAAATAATTCTGTGTTAACCCTGGTATAAGAATCCAAGTGGACTGTTATGGTTCGGCCCCTGTGTTTCCTTGCATGCAGTCAAGGCTGTAACCCATATGTCCAGGGATGAGCACATGAATTAATTCACATATGCTTGCTTTTTTCTTTCTGTTTTGTCTTCTGATGCATAAACCATTAATTCTGTATTTAATATTGTATTAAACACTGTTTCCTGAAAAACTGACAGATCAGCACCTCATGGATTTGTTTTTTCATGTCATGGTCCTATCATTTACTACATCATCATCAATACAAACCTTTAGCTAGAAGCTATTTACTGGACTCTTTATTTCTCAGTTTTCTAAATGAGCCTGATAGCAGCATGAGAATCAAGTGCGTCAGGTTCCTCCACACAGAGCTTCCCAAGATAGTGTGGTAGTCAGAAGAGAAGAGTTATGAAGTGGCTAGGATCACTGTGAAAGCTCAAGTAGACTGCTGATATTAACAGTTGAAAGCTCAACAGAGATCACTACAGAAAACAAAAATAATGTAAAAGTAGCAAAGGTCTGACCCACAAGCTTTTTTAACAATTTTAAGATACATCTCATTACCTAAAAGAGTAAAAAGTCAGTCTCTAGGTTTACATCTCTTTTTTTTCACATCAAAGTGTAAAAATCAGAGCAAAGGTCTCAAAAACAGTATGACAGCCCTTCATATTCTGAGTTCTTTTAGAAGATATATCTGGAGCTTTCTGTATTTGTCATCATTTTTAGCACATAAGTACATTATACTGAGTTCTGTATATATAATATCTGTATATTATTCTGAGTTCTATATTAAAACATATAGAAGTAGAAATTCTTAACTAATCATGGGGAGGATCTGAGTTCATGAAGATATCTAATACCCCAAAACTTGTGATAAAATCACTGGGACTAGCCCAGGGAATGGGGGGAAAATAGAAATATGACTTCTTCAGCCCACGCTTTCCTGTGTGCAGGATATACAAACCATCCATTAGCTGGTGTAGGAAAGGGTTAACAGCCTGACCTTCATACAGAAGCTCTTGTTGACCCTACTCTGCAACACTTGGCTGAAAGGTTATGCCCAAAGGGAGAGCTTGCTAGTAGCAGAGAAAAGCCAAAGAGGGATACTTAGGAAAAGAATACTTCAGCTTCAGCAGCCTGGTGGCCTGGCAGAAAGCAAACCTTGATAGCAGACACTGCAAGATTCTACTACTGAAGAAACCAGAAAAATAAAAAAGGGACAACTCTCAAATTCTGATTTGTTCATACAATTTCCCAAAAGATTTATGGATATAAAAGAATCAGTAGTTAGCAAAACAGTTTCATATCTAGGAATTCATCTGTCAATAGGAAGGTACGTGGAGGAGCTACCTAGTCACTGTCTTAAAGGTACCCACAGGAAAAAGTCACACTGTGGTATAGCACTCTTAGATCTTTTTTTTTTTATTTTTTTTTTATTTTTTTTTTTTAGGGTTTTGTTTTTGTTTTTTTTAAAGGCTTCTGATTTCTTATAGTCCCTAGTAGCTTAGAACGATTTCTGTTGGTATTTGTGGGTGATGAGTAGTGCTAGTGTATCTTCAAATAGTATGAGTGAATTTCCAGATGGAGTTCCCTGACAATCTCGAAGGGAGAATACACCTCTAAAGCCACAGAGTGAATTTCAGGTAGACCAATCCTAAATCCTGAAACCTAAAAAATGTTAGGAAACACACATTTGCATGAGTTTCTTGCCTCAACAGCTCTCATGAACTTACCAAAATCCATCTTCATAACAATTTAAATGTTATTTCTGTAAACTGTTACAAACTTTATTGTTGCAATTTAAAAACTTTCAGCCTGAATTAATTAATTTATTCCCCTGGAGACATGAGAATTTAGCTTAATTATTTTTCAACACTGATTTTTTTTCTTTTGATTCACATCTCTTCTTTACTTAAAAAAATCAAGTTGAGCTTTTCTGTTCTCTTCTTGGAGGACAGACCTTCCTTTCCTTAGATTATCATCCCTTTTCCAGCAAATGACAGAGGGGCGGGAAGAAAACATTTTGAGAGCAAACAGGCTTCAAAGTTCCAGTAAGGCATTTCAAAACCTGTTTTACATCCTGCGTTTGTTTTGCAGAGAGTTTCCACAATGGAGAAGAGGGAATGTGATAATCATGCCACTGATCAGAATGCAGGTCAGAGCACAATGCCAAGAAGAAACACAGGAAACCTTAGCAATTCGGTAATGTTTCTGAAAAAAAGCCATTCATATGTCACACAGAATATTGCAGTCTTTCATTTGATTTTGTCCAAAACACTGTGTTCCCATCACACTGGCATATCATCAATACTTCTAAGCCTTGCCACAATATTGACACAAAGAGGTAAAAAGATAGAAAGAGCATCTCAATCAATTTAATCACAGTCCATGCTAGAAAATACACAGTTTGGGCCAGCTAAAAATTACATGACGTTAGTTGCTAGTTGCATTTTATCAGACGAGCAAAGCTCTTTAGAAACAATTAGGGATTTTTATACAGGAATATAAAAATTATCTTTGGAGGAGTCTTTGTAACTACCATGTTACATTCAGTAAGTTTTACACATCACATGAAAAAGTCCAGAAAAAAAAATTCCCTCCAACAGCATTTGCCTCTGTAACTGCTGATGCATGGAAGTAGTTTGAGGGACAACTTTCTATTCTAATGTGAACCGTCTCGCAGGCTGTAACATACTGAATTAGGCTTTACAGACTTTCTTCAAGGAAGAGGGTTCTCTAGGTGAAACTTGGTTCAGACGTGAATCTTAGTTTGTATAACTTCTGCAATGTTAAAAGACTACACTCTTCCTCACAGACTAGAGAACAGAAGTTACTTAGGTTACATCTAAAAATGAAGATCATGCCCTTTAGTTTCACTGTGAAGCACTGTAGGCAAGTCAGTCAGACATGTGGGTGGCCTTGTCTCCAAATTTTCCAGCAAGATGGCAGTGTACATTTCTTAGCTCTCTGTTAAAAAAAAACACCTATGTATCATTGAAGACAAACACAAAACTTTCACCCACTTACACTTGCATTATTTACAAGTAGTACTTTGTTTGAATTGGCTGCTTAATCAGCTTCAATGAAACATTGGATTCCTAAGAATAAAGCCAGATAATATTGCTGAGATGGGAAGATCTCCTGTATCCTAGCAGAACAATAGTTTACAACTTTCAAACTACTAATATTCCTCAAAACAGACAGTGATATTTTTCCTTCTGGAGGTCTGGACATCTGCCACATCAGTCATTCTAAAGCTAAGCCATCGCAGCATTAGCTCAATTTTACTTTATATTTCACTGGAATGTTAAAGGACTCGTGTGTCTACTACTTAATGTTATCAGTTCACATTTCTTCATCCCCAGACAGCTGTCTGCTGCATCAGGTGCTATGTCCTGCTGTTGGTAAACATTTTAATTTTGCGTGTATGCTGGTCATGTACCTCTTCCATGAACTATACCTATGGTGCAATCTTTAAATATATTATCTCAGTGTAAACCACTTTATAAGATTACACTAAAATCATGTACCAACTTAGCTCTTTCTAAAGGATGTGAAAATGCTGCCAAAATCTTTTGTGAGACTAGAATCAAGCCATGACTACTTAGCAGCAGAAAATTCATCTTTTTAAAATAAAGTGACTCAGTTTCACAAATTTTCATGGAAGTTAAGAGGACACTATTAGATATGTGAAGGCAAGGAAGAAGACCACAGGACTTGATGCTGGAGTTGCAAGATGTGCAGCTGGTCTAATACACAGGATCCCAAACATTTCTACTTACATCCTTATCCTCCCAATTAAATGTCATTAATATAGCAGTGACTGAATTAAATGTTCTATTGTATCAACTGTGGATTCTGTTGCTGTGCATATTATTTGGGCTGCATCATTAAGTCTGTAGCTTTAATTTGACATTTGAATTCTGTAGCTCATATCATAACAATCTGTAATGATGCTTCACATAATGTAATTCATCTTCCTTTGTGGTGTAGTTACCTTACTGGAATTAAACCCTATTTTGAAATCACCATAGGTAATGATGAATGAGAAATGTCTGCTAAAAGTCTTGTTCAACTACTGACTATGCTGTTTGAAATATTATGTTTTCAAGGCACCTTGTCCTTAATAGTGTGTATGTCTTGTATACGGTTTCAATGTGGTATGGTGTACAAGCCATGATGGCAAATACTGTAATTACTGAAGTTTTTAATTGTCTCTTGAATTGACTTGTTTCTTCCTTCCTGTCCTTTTCAGAATGTGGATATGCAAGTCACCAATGTACCAGAAGCAGCTGCACTTTTTAATTTACATCAAGCACACCATTTTGGTGAGTTTGAACGCTCTTCAGAAGAACACTGCAAGCAGGATCTGTTCCCCAAGTGGCACTTGCCAATGAAGATAGCATCTGTGATCTCATTATTAACATTTATTTACACTTCTACAAGAGATGTCATATATCCTTTTATAACCAGAAAGGAAAATGTTTTCTACAAAATTCCAATCCTTGTCATAAACAAAGTTTTACCAGTAGTTTCAATTACCCTTTTAGCATTAGTATATTTACCAGGAGTATTAGCTGCTGGTTTCCAGCTGTACTTTGGCACCAAGTATAAAAGGTTTCCCCCGTGGTTGGATAGATGGATGTTATCAAGAAAGCAATTTGGACTTCTCAGTTTCTTCTTCGCTGCAATGCACGCCTGCTATAGCCTATGCTATCCAATGAGAAGATCATACAGATACAAGCTGCTGAACTGGGCGTTCCAGCAGGTATGATGGGCATGTGAATGACAACCCTTTTGTGTTCAGAAAATCCATGTTTTGCTCATTCAAGCAAATCTGGATGGGGGGAATCCATTTTCATTGCCTTTGTTTGATTTTGAAGCAGACCCCCACAGAGCACTGTTAAGGCATGGAGCAGGACCTAGCTGTTAAAACATGTAGTAGAGAGTCAAGAGTCATCACAGCTGTGCCAGTGTGTATTAAATAAGTCATTCCCTTCATTTGTGTTTTTTTACCTCACTGTAAAATGCACATAATAATACCTGTCGTTCAGGAACATTTAAGTCTGGCATGCTATTAATTTAGTGTGGATTAATCTTCTTTGCACCAAAGGAATACAACTATCTACAAAACTCAGCACATACTGTTTGTAGACATATTCTTTGTAAAGTGAATTAGCCAGCAATGAAAGAGAACCAAGCTAAATCAAAATGATCTCTATTTGCCAGAAACTAAATTTCTGAACACTGATGTCTCCACAATTGGGCTGATGCACACTAACTTACTAAAAGATAGAATTTCAATTATGCTTCTGAGTCATGGGCAATAACTGGCTGACAAAACCCTCAAAGATCCTCTGTGGCTAGAAAGTTCCTAATACTTGCATATCGCCTTGAGTGCTGTGAGTATTGCACTATAAGAAAAATTCCAATGTAAGTTATAGATGGCAAACCTACATTTTTATTACCCTCAGAGTCAAATCTGAGGTTTTATTAAAAGCACAGTATGATGTCAGCAGCTTCTTATGAATTCTGTAAATAAACCATCTGTTGAAAACTCTGAAGTCAGCCTTACTGCTAATCTGACTTGACTGTATTACCAGCAATTTCCTTGAGATTCCAGTCCTCAAGATAAAGAAATGATCACATTTGGGGAATATTACACCATGGTGATTGACAGCACCATTCCAAAGGGCTGTTGCAAGTACTCATAAATAAGAGAAGCTTTGACATCAGATTATTAAAATCACAAACTTTTCATTCATACCAATTATCGTATTCAGTGCAACTGAATGTGCCACGTTGTTGTTCTTAAAGAAATAGAGCCAAACAACTATCCTGGCAGGTTACCATTATTAAGAATGCCTGCTGACTTAATTAGGACCCTAAAATAATGCTTCCTGCTGTTATAATCTCCCAGGTATGGTATTTAGCCACAAATGGATTTTATTTGTCAGAGAATAAGATTACTCCTGCTGTGAAGGCAGGCTAACTGGCCTCAGAACCAGTCTCTCCTGGGCCAAGATCCTGATAAAGTCTAAATTCTTCTCACTTAAAGCCCACCTTTGCTCTACAGATACCAGTGGAGACTTTGTCAACAGAAGTAAATAGCAGCTACATTCAGAGGCATTTGAATAAACAAAAATACTGTGGTTATTGGCTTATTACCTGAATGTTATGGCAAAAATAGCTGCTTTTCACATAAATGGGTAAGTGTGCCAGTCTGTCATTTTAAATATGGGGTTGTCTTGGCAGGTCAAACAAAAAAAAGAAAATGCCTGGATTGAACATGATGTTTGGAGAATGGAGATTTATGTCTCTCTGGGAATTTTGGGACTTGCTTTGCTGGCCTTGTTGGCAATAACATCAATCCCATCTGTCAGTCATTCTTTGACCTGGAGAGAGTTTCACTACATTCAGGTATGCATGAATGTCATTGTATGTCATTAGTCCTTATTTGTAGGACTGAATGTTATCAACTAAGACTATTAGGAGTTAGAAATATCAATCACAGAGGAGTTAGTGAAACTAATCTAAAAATTGGTTCCATACTCTATTAATTGTATTGCAAGAAATGTTCATGTCATTTGTTATTTTGTCAGGAGAAAAGGCTGTCAGGTTCACAGTATGAAGTGAGAAGAAGGACAACACAAAACCACTGTTTTGCTCCTCTGACCTGGTGACCAGCAGCAGTTCATAGAATCATAGAATGGTAGACGTTGGTAGGGAACTCTAGAGATCATCTAGTCCAACCCCTCTGCCAACACAGGATCACCCAGGGCAGGCCACACAGGCACGTTTTGAAAGTCTTTAGAGAAGGAAACTCCACAGCCTCTCTGGGCAGCCTGTTCTAGGGCTCCATCAACCTCACAGTAAAGAAGTTTTTCCTCATGTTGAGGTGGAACTTTCTGCGTTCCAGTTAGTGACCATTGCCCCTTGTCCTATCACAGGGTACCACTGAAAAGAGACTGGCCCCTTCTACTTGGCACCCACCCTTCAGATATCTGTAAACATTACAAGATCCCCTCTCAGTCTTCTCTTCCCCAGGCTAAACAGCCCCAGGTGTCTCAGCATTTCCTTGTAAGAGAGATGTTCCAATCCCTTAATCAACCTTGTATCTCTCCATTGGACTCTCTCTAGTATTTCCCTGTCTCTCCTGAACTGGGGAGACCAGAACTGGACACAGTGCTCCAGATGTGGTCTCACTAGGGCAGAGTAGAGGGGGAGGAGAACGTCGCTGGGCCTGCTGGCCACACTCTTCTT
The DNA here is from genome assembly GCA_027560015.1 of Chloroceryle amazona. NCBI lineage: Eukaryota > Metazoa > Chordata > Aves > Coraciiformes > Cerylidae > Chloroceryle > Chloroceryle amazona. The sequence continues at coordinate 8,484 of JANHFX010028726.1, forward strand.
TATGCACCTCAGGATATCATTGTCCTTCTTGGCCACAAGGGCACATTGGTGTCCCATGGATAACTTATTGTCCGCCAGGACTCCAAGGTCCTTTTTCTCAGAGCTACTTTCCAGCAGGTCTGCTCCTAACCAGGTGCTCCTTCAGAACCTATGAGAGATTCAAAGACCTCTGGCACTGAAGGCATTTCAGTCATCATCTGGGCACCTTACGTTTCAGAAATGCCTGTGTCCTGCTGAATTGGAAGTGGTATTGAACCAGTGACAGAGCACTGGAACGGGCTGCCTAGGGAGGCTGTGGAATCTCCTTCTCTAGAGATTTTCAGAACCCTCCTGGATATGTTCCTGTGTGGCCTGCCCTAGATCATCCTGCTTTGCCAGGGGGGTTGGACTAGCTAATTTCCAGAGGCCCCTTCCAGCCCCTACTATTCTGTGATTCTGTGATACTGTGTACCAGCCAATGCTATTCTCATGCCAAATGGGATTCCACTACACAATGAGAATTTCTTTTTGCTCCCTTGGAGATGTTTTGGCAATTCTTTACTGCCTGAGCAGTACCACATGGCTGGGAAGTCCAGGAGAAAGCTTTTGCCCAAGAATGCATGCAAAGTTTTTCCATCTGCAGCATCATTAGCTTCATAATCCCCTCCAAAAAGATATATTCTGAAAAGCAGACATCTTAGAGCAGATGTATAACCAAATCCAGTCAGTCCTGAGCTTGCTACGGGTGTGTTTGTTTTGTTCACTTAAGTAACTGTTCTGCTCTTACTTCTATATTATACACAGTAATAATCAGGGGTGGTTCTGCTGGCATCAGGACGATCACACTAGAGTTAAGCAAGTGTTAATTAGGCCCAGCAAATGCTGAAAATTCATTGACCTGCTAAGTACCTGCCATTTGAAAATTTGATCTGAATTTGAAAAGTAGATCTGAAATATATTGCTTGCTAACAAGTAGTGGTTTGAGATTCTGCCCACTCTATGAAGCACATCTTTTGTAGCAATAGTTTTCAGCTCTACAGAGAATCTACATGGCCAGGTCTTGTGCATGATAGCTTTCAGTATTAAATTAATATAGTGAAGAAACTGAGAAGAGTAATACTAATATATTTGATTTGTTTTATAATCAACCTTTACACTTGAAAATCAGATTTTGTAGATTTAGCACTTGAAAGGCAGTGTTTGATTTCACTGATGTCCAATTCCAGTTTTCTAACAATATCAAGATTGTTATGCAAGAAGAAACACAAAATGATTAGTAACTCTAGAATGCAATTTCCTTTACTCGTTAATTTTGCAGATATCCTAAACCAAATTTATCACTGTAAGTGGATTCAAAGACTTCAGTTTCTTGTAGTTGTGCAATTGCTTTTGTCATAGTACTAGACTTACTAGAGTTTCTGATTTTAGTTGACCTTACATTTTTCTTTGCAAGCAATCAAGCCATTTATAAATCTTTTCAGCTCACAATAATTTATCACAGAAACAAAGTCATTTAGGATACAGATGACATCTATAAATTGAGATATTGAGAACTGGCCCTTTTTCAAGCATAGCCTGTAATCCATAGAACCATAGAATGGTAGGGGTTGGAAGGGACCTCTGGAGATCATTGAATCCAACCCTCCTGCCAATGCAGGAACACCTAGGATCTCATCTGTCTATTAGCTAAGTACCAGAGCAGCAGATGAAAAATGTGCCTTATGTGTTTTCTTCAATGGTGGCATAGAGGAGCACAGTTAGATTCTTGAATTAGAGTTCTTAAATTTTAGTTCAAAGCCAATGGTGCCATTGCTTTAAGTGTGTTGGTTGAGGCCCTTCTTGATTTTCATGTTTACTTAACAGAGTACTGGTTTTGCCAGGTTTGAAAAAATAAATAGCTTTCTATTTTCTTTCTCTTTTCAGAGCAAGATGGGATATGTAGCTCTGCTGCTGTGTACTGTCCACGCACTGGTGTTTGCTTGGAATAAGTGGGTTGATGTTAACCAATTTATCTGGTATACACCACCTTCATTTATGGTAGCCATTTTTCTTCCTATTGTAGTTCTGCTTTGTAAATGCATACTGCTCTTCCCGTGTTTTAGGAAGAGGATAAAAAAGATCAGATGTGGTTGGGAAGCTAACACACAAACCAATCTAACCAGCATCACTTCCAGACTGTAGATCAAATATGGACATTTCCTGTCTATGTATGTAAATATACTCAAGGCCATGAAACATTCACTTGTGAGCTCTGTTTTCATATTTTCTATGGATGTTTGTTTTTGACTTTTCATTTTGTCTTCAGGAGTATGGGATACTTGATGCATATTGGACCTTTACTAAAACAGGGGTGGAAACATTCATTTTACATTTAAATCTATTTGTTGTTCTGGTATCTGATCATTGCTTTCTTGTGACTCACTGCTTTTAAAATACAAGGGCTTCATTAGTTCTGTCATAATTCTTTAGATGGCAACAGCAATCATAAATCATTGCTCAGAATGACCACAGAAAGTAAAGAGGTTTTTACACCACAGAACCCAGGAGTGCTTTCTGATTTCTGCAGCCATGTTTGTTCCTTTGCTAAATCTCAGTATTATACTGGGACAACAACTGGAATATTTATCATCTCATTCCCCCTTATTGCCTGCATCCTATGTTGCACTATGTAGAATGGGGACCTTGGCACATGAGCCAGACAGAAACTCTGATTCCCATCAGATCTTGAACTTAGACAATTGAGCAAACAGAATTGAAGGGAACTTTACAAGGTAAATCTCTCCTGAGGCTTGGGCACAGTCTAAAAAAAGAGGTTTTAGACTCAGGTCTCCATTTTATGCAGGACTAGGTGTGTCTCTGTTTACTTAAAACAATAAAACATTTCCCATTTTTTATTCCATGAACACGTTCTTTTGTTTCTGATGCTGGAAATTGTCCATGTTTTTGACATAAACCTGCAGCCCTTGACATGTACTAAACTTTATTCACTCAAATTATTCCAGTGGGATAATTCACATCAGGTAAATCTGTTATACTGTTTACTCTGGGGCCAGCACAATTGTGTGACTGGAAGAAAAACATTAAAAATAGACATTTGAATCTTCACATTAATTTGGTGAGCTTTTCCTGTAAAATGGTTTCTGAATGGATTTGACTTTACAAAAATTTTCATATAAGCTAGTTAAACCTCACTATTCTTACATTGCATAGGTCTGGCTGAATGTTTTAGATGTATAATTAGTTTGTTAATATCTATTGTTAAATATGTTATGCAATGGTTAATATTTTCACCCAGCATTGGGAACATTTCTGCCAGTCTCCCTGCATGAGTTTACTAGGACATGGACTGACGATACCACCTATTGCTGGGATCATCTGAATGAGAATTCTAATTGGTAATGGCTCTGGTATTAAAACAAACAGGAAAACAACATATGCGTAAAAACAATACATAATACATGGTGCTAATGGATCTGCAGCTAGCAATTCTGTTTTACATTTGTGGACTTGGTACATGAAGCATAAATGACAATTTAAATAGCTACAGGGATACGACATTTTATATTTTCCTGGTTATAAATCCATTCAGTTATTGCAACTTAAAAATTGGCCTTTGTTATTTGCACTTCATATAGTACTGTGAAAATACTGTGGGCATGGTGACCTGTATAATACAGACTGAAAAGAAATGAGTGGCATTGTGTATCAAATCTGTAATGCATGACAGAGGTAAACACTCTTTAAAACAGAGGCAGCTAGTCTGCAACATATTTTCTGTACTTTGTTGTCAGGAATCATAAAAAAAATAATAAAATCATTTTTCTAATGACTGAGGCAAGTGCAAAGATAAAAGCATCTTTTTGTCTTCTGTATTGTCCACTAGCTACTCATAAAGTGTGCTCAAACTTAGTACTTCTGAAAGTACTCCCAGCAACCCCTGTATGCATCCATTGAAAAGAATGGCATTTGGTTTTATCAAAATATGTGCTAAATTGTGTTCAGTTGTGCTCACCAGAATCAGCCTGCTGCTCCCTTACTTACAAAGTCTGGAGAAATTAATTCAATCCCCAGCTTTGTTAAATTCTTGTCAAATAGTTGAACTAATTGTTTATAGCTGCTCATAGATGCCAACCCTTTAACACAGAGGAATATAAACAGCTTCGGGGGTAACAAAGCATGTAGCACAAAGAGCAAAACCTGACCTTTGATAACTGAAAACTAAGAAGAAGTGAACAAAGACACTCCTTGGATGAAGCCATTCAAAGATATTTATATGGCATATATAAAATAAAATCAAGGCAAATTAATATGTGTATGTATTTAGAGAGCAGAATAATGGGCTTCAAGGCTTTCACCTTACTATCACCATTACCAACTGAAATCTTTTTCACAAGGGCTGTGTTACAGATCAGTTAGGTCAGTGAGCATTTAGTAGAGGAGTATAGTCAATATGGTTATGAAGTTAATAGAAGTTGACTCAGTGCCTTTGTGGCGTGCATCTTACTGCACAGCAGCAGGATTTAGGCCACTAAGTCACTTTTGAAAATGGGACTTTAATGCCAAATTTGTGTCCACGTTCTTAAAACATTCTGAATCTGGAAGATACTGTCTAATTTGGACACTAACAGACAAATCCCTATTGCAGAAATCACTGTAGGTACTACTGCTAGAAAAAAAAATACCAAGAACTCCATAAACATGTAAATTATTTATCTATATTCGACACTTAACAAAAAGGTTTTAAGCTGTCCTAATACATCTTTAACCAAACAGCGGGAAGGAACTGCTGTCTGTACCATTGTACTTAGTGTGTAAAACCAGAACAAGGCACACCGCAAGCACAGAACTCCTTCCAAGAAGTACTAAAGAACATGTACGAACATGTCATCCTTATTATCTTCTATTCGTGGTGCAGCAATGATCGATTTAGATTCATCCCATTTCAAGTGGTTGATAAATCATCTCCTAATGAAGCATTCTATTGTAATACCCTGCTCTATGCACTTGTTCTACAAGGTAGTGAAAACCAGCATAACTTCATAAATTTCAATCTGTTAATATGGGTTGAAATCCTAAAATAATTAGAGGTGAAAAACAGTTTCAAGATCATCACATACAATCCAAACTAACCTTTCACTCTCATCATTCAGCTGGGGACATTAAGCACACTTTAGTTTTTTCTCTTGCTCAGGGACAAACACAGAAGTGTCTTCTACCAGCTGGAATTTGCATACTGTCTACAAAAGCTGTTCCTAAAATCACATATGGAGTCCATACAAGCATGTTTTCTCCTACTGATTGTCTCAAGTAGGAGCCAGGTTTTCTGTGTCACAGCTAGCCATTTCTCTAGAAACCACTGTTGAATGCTTATAGACAGAATTTGAGACCTCGTATCAAGTCACTACTTTTAAGCAACTCGCCTCCCAGTCTGCAGAAATGGAGCAGTAACACTTTACAGGATATTGCAACAGTATTTTCAAGCTTTTAAGGTATTCAGATACAATAGTGAGTGAGGAGGGTCATGTAAGGGCTAAAAAGTGCTATGGAAGAAAATGCTCTTGACAGTGTTTTATTTCTCCCTTTGTAATAGACATGATTTAGTTCAACCCTAATTAAAATAATTGCATATATACCTTTATGTTTATGTACCTATTTAAAAAATCACTGTATTAATATGCCTATTTACTACTGTAATACATAAAATCAATGTGTGTGCAAATTTTAGGCACTTATTTGTATAATACTGATTACTTTTATAGAACTGTACATCATTAAATGATTCAATGTATGCTGAATCTGACATTGTGTCATATGCACCTTGGGTATAAGGGTAAAAAGGCAGAGTAAACCCTAGAAGAGCTGCTGCCATGGACAATAAAAATGGCTTCAGTCGAGGGGAACCATTCTCCCTATTCTTGTGCAGAGCCTGAGTCTCTGAAGGAGAGAAGACAAAGATGTGAAAAGCAAACTGGACACTTTCATAGGGAGATGTAATGAAAACAATTTTTCCTGACAGACCTTTTAACTGACAGACAAAAGGAATACAGGCTTATTTTTGGGTAAAAATCCATCACTTTAGTGTAAGTGGGTTTGCAACACCTCTACAAAGCCTGCAAAGTACTTCCTTCAGTTGTTATACATTCCCAGCGTATTTAAGTCAGAGACACAGAATTGAAACTCTGGAGAGATACTAAAAAAATGTTGAATGGACTTGAGGAAAATTATGCCAAGTTTGCCTGGGGTAGCCAGATCCCAGGAGACTATTCCCGAGAAGCAGTACCAACAATCAGTGCCCAGGAAGCTAGAGCCAGGGCTGTGCTGTCTATGCTTTAATGCAAATTCCTGTTGACAGGAGCATTTACTGTAAGCAGTCCCTCCCTTTGGTCACTTTTCTGTGTTCCCTCAGTTCTGCAAGTGTTTAAAGCTGTGAAGTTAATCAGACCAGGGAATTGAATCCAGTTGAAAAGTAATGCAGGGAAAAGAATGACTCAGCCAGATCCATACATTGGATCTGATTACCTGACAGCCATGCACATCTACCAGCAGGAAGGACGGGAACGGGAATGGCATAAAGGCGCAGCTTAACTTAAACCAACTTCAACTGCAAGGTTGCAAGAGCTCCTAAATTCAAAGCTTAAGTTATTTCATCCTATTTCAGTAGCAAGAATGTTTCTTGCTTCATTTATTTGTCATATTCTTAAATTTCCATTAATCAGTGGACAAAAATCTGTTCTAAAAATTCTCACCCAAAACTACAGAAAACTGATTGACCTCTACATGACTGTGGGCTTCATTTCTAGTGATGATCTCGCATCTTCCTTTCTGCTACATCCATTGTTTCTTGTACTATTCCTTGATAACATGAAAAGTTATGTTAACCATTTTTGAAATTCAGTCTAATTTCTGTTAAGCTTTTTTTTTGTTTAATCATTTAAAAGAACAAAACAGAACAAAAAGGCCAATTTTTGAAAACATGCTGAAGCCAGCCCCAGAGATTATAGTTTGCTGTAGTCACTGTAATTGTCTGGCAAGGCTGATCATTGCCATGGATTTTTTTCAGTAGTGACAGGATTGCTTAACCCCATCATCGTGCTCCATTGCTGGTGGCAAAATAATTTCTTTTGGTGAGACTTTGGACTCCTTAAAAAATTCAGATGCATCAGAGTTCAACTTTTGCATCATTGTTTGAACTTTTCCAGATTGAATGTAACACCTGAATGGGTTTGGTGATGCTAATTTATTAACTATGCTTTATAAGTTTTTAGGGATTTTCAAATTAAAACATATAAAACCAGTCAGTGAACCAAATGCTATAAACTTATTAAAAAGACCACAGCTACTTCCAATAACGATGATGAAACAGAAAATACAGTTGTTTTCCCATTTTTGCTTGTTTCTTTTGATGTATATTTCATCTTTGTAGCATGAAAGCATCTTGCATCATTGACACAGATGTCGAGTCCCTGTGGGACTGGAAGAATACTAACACTGCTACTGATGCATGGCATTTCTCTCTTGCCTGTCTACCTGTACTTGCGCATGTAACAGAATAACTTTTAAAAAGTGCATCTCATTCTTTCAAAAATATTCTAAGTGTTATAACAGTAAATCATTGAAAAAAGATCCAAGCAAACAAGAAGCCACAATGAAAAAAAAAAACCAAACAAAAACAACCAAACAAACAAAAACCAAACAAGCCACTTGCAGGGCACCACAAGCATCTCTGCAACAGTTTAGCAGTCTGGCAATTGTCTGATGGCACCCATAGTTAAAATAAAGGTTCCTTTCTCTTGTGTCTTCTAATTTGCAATAGACTTAATATATTCGCAAGGATATGAACATCCTAAATTATTTATTCACACATAATTAAAGACGGACAAAAGGGCATTTTGGGGCAGAGGAAAACTGGGACTATGCAGAGGTGTTAAAGTGGAATGGGAAGAAACAAGAAAATTGGAGATCTGCAGCAAGGATGAAAGGAGTCATTGCAAGCACTACGATTTTCTTATGAGAGGAAAGAGTAAAGGAGTCCAGTGGATGTTAAAGGGGAAAAATAAGTAACTGGAGGATACTGAATGAGATTAATGCAACATCACCAAGACAGAGACCAGAAATCCTTAGTCAGAGAGGAGGGTTTAATAGAAGACGAGTGAAAGACAGATGGGAGAGAGTCTGAACAAACTGAAGAGAACCCTTGAAACGGGGGGTGGGAGGCTTGGTTATCCACATGGATCTCGGGAGTGGAGTGAACAAATACAAAGATCCCAGCTGTGTGCAGAGTTTGGCCTGCAGAACCTATTAAGTTGCAACCACTTCTCCATCCCTGAAATATCATTTGAGGCATTTGTGGAGAAATCTGTTCAAATTCCACTGATACCTATGAACACCAGAAAGGTTATAAGTGGTTCTGTGACTTGGAGGAATTATTCTCTGAGATGTAGCCTTATGATCTAATCATTGATGAAGAATATACTGTTTCTAAAGATGGGGAGACTCAAGTCATAGGTACTGCTTCACTTTTCATAGCATCTAAATATAAACAGTGTTATCTTCAAATAGATTGTGGTTATAGTGGAGGAGACATGGCTGTTTTGCTTCCTGGTAAAGTGTACACTATGTTGTGCTAAATGAAGGAAAATGTTTATGTACAAAGACACAATGAAGCTAAGCCACTCTTAAACATTACTTATAAAAAATAAGGAACCAACTGAAAATAGAATTAGATGATGTATTAGATTATATTCAGAAAAGTAGTTCCTAATAATTTGTTTTGTCCTTGTTCTGATATCACTATTCTGTGGCAAATATTTAATCCTCACCATGTAGCTCTTGCAGAGACAAAATTCCCAGTGAAATCAATGAGATTTTTACTTAGCTATTCAGAGTCAGGTTTGTCCCCTGGAGTCATGTAAATACTTCAGGTCTGTATTCTCCTTGACATGACCACCAATAAATTGTTCACCTTCTTCGGTATTTGGGATGGACTCTATTCTGCTATATACTCTCCATCAAGACAGCTTTATCAAGGGAACAGCACTAAAATTTATTACCACTTCTCCATTACCAGAGCCTGGTGTGGAGCACTCCATAAAACAACACAGCAAGTGAGCCACAAAATCTCCTCACCAACCGCCCAGCTTCATTCAGCCCTGTTCTATCACCTTATCCTTGCTTAGTTATTTCTAAATTCCTCCCTAAAATCTCTTCTATATAATTGGGTTCATCCACTGAGGTGGTAAAAAACAAGGGACAGTTGGTGGTGGGGAATGCCAGTGGTGAGGAAGAGGAAAATGAAGTACATAGGGTAAGTGGAAATGAGATACACTCAGCTACAAGAATGAGATGAGGGTGGGTGAATGAAACAGGGGAAATGAAAGCCTACAAAAAGTTTGGGAGATTGAAGGGGGATACCATGTACTAAATGGCCCTTTTAATGCTCTTTTCCCTCTTCTCATTTTTATTCCTCCTTGATCTAACTGGATCCTTCTCTTTCCCCACCTTTGGCCCTTTCCCTAAACATCCCACAGTAAGTCTTGAACATTCCCACATCTCTTTAGTTTGTATTACATTTCAGGGGAAGGGGTCTCTTCCCTTGATCAGCTTGGTGGGTTTCACCCCAGGGACATGGTCATTCCACTTGGCTGGTCTTGGCAGTAAGCAGTTTGGCTTCATTTTCATTTATTAGCTTGATTGGGTTCTTTGCCTGTTATTACTCCCCTGACCCTCTTCAGGCCTTTTGTTGACCATGATTAGCCTTTAATTATATAACCTAACAGTAAAGAGAAGAGCAAATGTGTTGGGAATGACAACGTAAATCCTGAAGAAAAAGCTATTCCCTTATCTTGAAAAGACCTGCTTAACTCTAAGGCTCTGTAGCAACTCGGCCACAGTTGATTTCTGTGGAATTAACTACATAAAACTTAACAAGACTGGAAACAGAATTAGTATTTCATTGTTATATAAAGATAGAGATTTTCCTCTCACGACGCTAAGTTGGTGTTGAATTAACACGGTTTCACACTTGTTTGTCAGGGAATATCTTATACAGATGGCATGGTCCCATTCAGTGAAACAAAATGTTCAGAATAAACTAAATGAAGACCTAACTTATGACAACATATATGTAATAAGAAGGTTACAAAAATTATATATGTTGAGTGATCTATTGCTACATTTTCACAGCCATAATGCTACATACTACATAGTGTGATCTTGATTAGTATTCATTTCACTTCTGCTTTCAATAAAACCTGTGGTCTGCAGATTTGTGAAGGAAATTTAAACTCAAATTGCTAAAATCCTGTTAGTAAAACGAGCACACTAGGCTTAGGCTGTCAAATGGTGGCCAAGCCACAATCTAGCCTATGCTTCCCTCAGCTACTCCAGTATTCAGGAAAGTATTATTGTCTTTTAAATGAGTTCAGTTTTGTAATATCCATGCTTCACTAGGAAAGACATATGTCTGTTCTTCTTTAACAAGTAAACTGACTAGAAAGTTTTCTTTGGATTTAGTTTTTTGTAATATAAAAATAATTTCTTGGCTAATAACCCCTTGGCTTTGGGTCCAGCAATTACTGCAGACACAAGATCACACTTTTAGAACCTACTGTCTCACTTCACAGATGCCTTTTAAGATGAGTAGTCACAAACCTAGAAGAAAAATTCTGACTTTCTGTAACTTCCACCACAAAGAACATGTTATTTCAGAGTTACAGGGAGAAGTGGAAAGGTCATACATGACCTTGTGCTCAGTACAAAGACAAGAACAAAGGTTCTGAAACCCCTTAACTGGACTTCAACAATAGCTATGGAAAACCACAGTCAGAGAAAGCTAGGAGAGGTTTCCTTCCTTCAGCTTCTTTCTGGTGAATAAAACTAATCTGCTAGATTATAAAAGCAGAAACAATCATCACTGTTTTTCTACTTGGATTGAATTAGAAATAGAATTGTAAGCCTGGATCACCTGTACTTTTGGTTACTTTGGGTTTGGGGTTTTTTTTGGTGGGGGTCTTCCACTTTGGATGAATTGCCCTTAATTTGTAATTCCTCTTGGGAAGAAGGAGATAATCTTGTCTTGTTTTGCATACCTTGCTAGGATTTCTCAACTACGGCATATTAAATGTGCTCTATAAAGGCTTTCCTTTTCTTTTCTTCATTCTGTCTTTATCTTTTTTTCTCTCTTCTTTCCTTTCCTTATTCTTTTTTTCTTTCCTCCTCTTCTCTTCTCTTCTCTTCTCTTCTCTTCTCTTCTCTTCTCTTCTCTTCTCTTCTCTTCTCTTGAAACAAAACTGCAGTTTGTTTCTACAAAAGAAAAGTTTTCAATTTTCTAGATCTCTCAGATCCATTTTGTCCTTATAAAGAATGGGTAAGAGGTATAAGTCTTATTTTTAGAGTAATTGCAGGCTGCCATAAGAAAAAAAGTAGTTGGCCTGAATGTTCCTGGCTGGGAAATGTATTTTTCTGGTAAATTATGAAATTAGCCGGGTTGAGGGTAGTATGCCAGAAACTATTGTAATTGGGTTTGTTGCCCTGTTAGGAAGTAAAGTTTTGTATGTTTGTTTTCACTCTCTTTCCACAGGGAAATCCCCAGGGATTTGCTTTCCCCTTGCCAAGAGTAAGAATCAGAATATCTGTCCTCATTTGCCAATTGGAAACTCCTTTGTTATGTTCCATCCCTTAAAGGAAGAAATAAAAATGCTGCCCTGGATGTTGCTAAGAAAGAAAAACACCTGCTAAGGGAAAATAATCTTCATTTAACAGATTGTTTAAGATAGCCCTTTAACAGGATATCTGAGAACTATGTTGCCCATAGATCTCTCTATACAGTTTGAGAAAACTGTGACTATCCGATTTCATTCTCTCACAAAAGAGATATGGTCTAATTTTGCAGAGGGTTTATGTAAAAGGTATGTATATGCCCTTGCACACATACTAACTTCATGTAAAATGGGAAGCTCTTTATGTTTCTCCTGCTTGAATGGATCAATTACACAGCAATGGAAGGGAGTCTGTAGTTGTTTTAGTCCCAATTTCAAACAATATTCAAACTGCAAAACCTCAAAAAGACGCAAGGAAAACATAGGATCAAGTTAAATCCCCCAAACTGCCTTGCTTTTGATTTTTAAATGTACTAGACATCGAGTTAAGCAGTGCCTGTTCAGCAGGCTGGTAAATGACCATGACTTAAAAGTTTCCTCATTTACCCCTGTACACAAAGGCTAAAGCTAAGTAGGTTTGCACATACTGAGAGAAGAAACAACTGGAGAAGAAATGAACAATGCAGGTGAGAAATGGCACTGAATGACTTCAGTGGGAACCCAGGTGGGTTAGGCATGAAGGACCAGTGTTGGAACTGGCACACCTTACACAGCACAAGCTGGAAGACAGAACTTGTGACACTTCCACATGGAAAACAATCCATGTGAAATCTAAAACTGTGAGCAATTACAGGCCAAATAAGAAACAGATAACATAATTTAAGGATCATTAACCATATGCTATATGCACAAGGAAAACCCCCCTCTCCTTGTTACAAAATAAACACAGATCTTCTAATGCATCATCTCCCAACGGTCCAAGTCTTCTGTTCAAGAATTTATATATATATTTACTAAATAAATAAATATTTAGTAAAAATATAAAAATATCCCACCAGAAAGCAATCGCACTCAGATTTACAGCCTTCTTACTAAGGCTACAATTCAAATAAATTAAGAATTATATTATTTTGACTACTCTGATTATGTATGATGCACTATCATTTTGAGGTTCATGAATTAGTCTCATGATTAAATCTACCTATTTTAGTATAAATACATCTATGCCTATAAGAGTCACATAAAGGAGCATACAGGGAGAATTGGCCACAAACAATGCAAAAAAGAATGCTCTTTATTCTTTTGATAGCTTTTTTGGTTGGTCTAAAATTTTTGAGCTCATACTATTGTAGTTGTACTGGCTAAAGAAAAACAAGCCTAGGCTGGCCACTTCTGAATCAAGAGCAAAGAAGAAAAATATTAAAACAATAAACTGAAGAGCTGAAACGTTAGTTCTTGCTATGGAATGGGCCAATTAATTTCTGAGTAGTCTGCCAATGGACTCACCTTTCCACTGATTTCTGTGGGGTATCGACTCAGTCCTCACCGTCTGGGAGATGAAAATTCAGTTGGAAAATCAGGCAATAGGGTTTCTGTCCACCTGTTTACCAAATTAAAAACTACCTTTAAAATACTTGTCTTCTATGTCAGGAAAACTACTTGTTTAATAATTGGACTTAAAATGGCATCTGAACTACAACAGAGAAATTTCTCAGCCCTCCTTTCAAATTCTACAGCATGGTTGTTCATGATTATATATTGAAAAAAATGTTTGAACTGATCATACAGTTCTTTCTGCTTAAGTCCTCAGTTAATGCACTACAGAAACAAGTCAGCATGCACACAAAGGATGAAAACAGGTATGTTTAGTGTTTCACTGCTATTATATGGCTCCTTTTCAGTCATCTGTGCACATGTAAGTTTTTTTCTGCAACATCATTACATGTGTTGGTCATTTTTAAATGTGTTAAACACAAAAGGGCTGTCATATATAGTGTTGTCATATATACAACACAGCTTCAAGAATTTGACAAATCAGAAGAGGTTAAAACCAGAAGCTACACTTTTTCTGAAAAAAAGCTCCATTTGCCTTCAGTTGGACATTCCCTTGGCCAAGCAACACAGAATTCAGATCTTGGGGTTTAGCTTCATTTTTATGTGGTTCAAACCTGTATGTCCTCTCATTTTGTGTAACACTGAAATCAGAGCACACCTCCCACTTCCACAGAGTACATTGGGTATGCAGAAACTTGGAAGTGACTTCCCCACTACCCACACCCAGGTAAGCTGGCCTGGGCTGCACAGACATCCATCACAACCTCAGAATTAATTTTTTACAAGGAGAGTGGTGAAACACTGGAATAGATTGCCCAGAATGTTTGGAGGTGCCCTATCCCTGGAAACATTCCAGGTCAGGTTGGACGGGGCTCTGAGGAACCTGATCTAGTTAAAGGTGTCTCTGCTCACTGAAGGGGGTTGGACTAGAAGACGTTTAAAGGTCCCTTCCAACCTAAACCATTCTAAGACTATCATTCCTCACCCACAGCCAGCACCACTTGAGGGCCAGCAGCATCCTTCTGCTAGGGGAAAATCAGGAACAGCAGACAGAGAAGGGTTCAATCTGGAGCAAACTGGGCCGGGGCAGCCGAGACAAGGCAGGGCTCGGGAGGAGAGGCGCGTTTTGCCCTGAGGCCGTGAGCTTGCCTGGGGACCGGTGAGGTCCCCGCGCTGTGTCGGCGGGACCCTTGATCTGGGTCTGTGTTGTGCAGGCCCGAGAGATCTGTGGCCGAAGCGCGGTGATCGGGTGCCGAGGGCACCGCGGGGCGGGGCGGGCTGTGCTCCGCCGGCAGCCCCGTGCGCTCAGCGGGCGGCCCGCACCGCTCCGCGGAGCCCCAGCCAAGGTAAGGGCCGGGGCGGGCACCGCATTGTTCTCCCCACCGGGGGCGGGGGTTCAACCCGGGCGAAGGAAGGGATGCGGGGGCGCGGCGCTCCCGTGGGCTGAGGGGGGATGCGAGGCGTGGGGAGCGTCGCGGAGCCGCTGCCGCCCCCCCCCCCCCCCCCGCGGGGGGCGCGGGGGGGAAGGCGGCGCCCCCCCCCCCCGGGGGGGGCCGGGGGGGGCGCGGGGCCCGCCCCCCCCCGGGGCGTCT
>JANHFX010028729.1:0-30891 GCA_027560015.1 Chloroceryle amazona
CCATCCATGCCACAGACTGCCATAGCTTACGTAGAAAATGTGAACTTCCAAAGGCTAACTGCTACAAGCTACACACTAGTATTGCTGGGAAGACCTTGCTCTGCTCCTCACAGCTGGAGCACACCTTGGGTGAATAAGAAAAGCAAAACTCATGCCATGCAAGCATGCTGAGATTAAACCCCGGGCAACACCATTCAGATATGCTCAGGGATACCCAAAGGCACACTGCAGGTACAAGGCCCACTCATCCATCTCCAAGCCTTTGTCCCACAGCGGGTGGCTGCCAGCTCATTTCCAAAACACAACCTCAACGGATACTCTCTGGCCTCCTTCTCAGAAAGGGCTCAACCACTTGAGCCAAAACTTTCCAGAAGAACTCAGCAAATAAAGTTTCCGCTCCTACAATTCAAGTCGAGCTCAGTGTTACACACTTCCCTTTCCAGGTGCTAATGGGAAGCATCAGCTTACTCCACCAGCAAGGCTTCGTCTGCTCTGATTACTGTGAAGATTACTCCAATCCACTGCAGAGCAAGAGAAAAAGGGCAGGGAGAGACAGCGACCCCTTTTAAAAAGGGTCTTGTAATAAATAAATGAGAAAAGAACAGTTCCTGCCACCACAAAACCAGGAGGTCTTTGCCAATTAGGGGGGAAAAAAATCCCAGGACAAGCTGCTCCAGAAACCATGTGCACTGCTGCCATCACCCATAGTGTATAGGAGAGAAAGGAGCCAAACGTGGAGGTGACAGAGAAGAGGGAAAACAAATCTGTGCAGTCAAAACCATTTCAGAGGGAGTTTATCAAGCTGGGAAGTGAACGGCACAGCAGAGATTTTCCTCCAGTTCCTCAGATGCTCAAAGCTGGGGCAGGAGACAGAGCCTGTGATTTCTGTGCTGCATTTAGTTATTTTAAGTGGGGAGTCAGTATCGAGACGGAATCCATAAGCAGACCTGACAGCCGGCGGTAAACCTCAGAAAGAGGCGTCGCCTGCATTTCATTCCCTCCAGCTCTTGTAGAGACACTTAAAAGGGTGTTTAAAGCTGTTCAAAAGGAAGAGCACAGCAGCAGGGGAAGAAGAACCAAGCAACCACGCCAAGAGCAGCCCTAACAGGGGCTTTCTTTGGTTTACTTCACTATTTACCCAACACTTACGTTAACTTGACAAGAGAAATTAGAGGGGGAAAAATTACCTCCCAAAAAATCAATAGTAGATTGAACTTTCTTGACATTATCATTAAAGTAAACAGAATACTCAAGGCTTTCCTGGTGGATGCTGTGCACACAGGCACTGGGCTGCTGGCATGCACCTGGGCAGAGAAGTGACATCCTTCCATTCCAGTTCAAGTCAACACCTGTATTGGCACACTTAAGCCAGAGCTGTTTCCCTCCATCAACCTTCAAAGAGTTCTTACATCAACACAGATCTCAAGCAAGCTCTCCAAAACCGGTTTCAAACATGTTTTTGTGCCAGTGCTGCATCTTTGCAGTGGCTGGAGGTCATAGCCTTTACTCACTCACCGGCACCTCCTTGGCTTGGAGGCAGCAGTTTATTAACCAAAGCCCTCCAACTGGGCTCCCAAAATCACTGATATGCCTTCGTATCACACTGGCACCTCCAGATGTGCCTGGAAGAGGGGGATTTTAAAAAATGCTCATCCTTAGATGAACAATGAGCACCAGGACGTGCCTGCCTCTCTTTTCTCCCTGGATCCAGCACTTCCTGCCCTCCGGATCACTACAAAACCCACAGCCTGTCCCTGGGACAAGGGAGAACTTGGAGAGGTCGCAAAAAATGGAAAGGACTTCTGTTTCTGGTTGTTTGGGAAAAAATAGGCTGTACCGGCACGAAAGAGGAAAGTAAATACAATTGCATCAAAAGAAACCAAACCTCAGAAGAGTAAAATCAGGAAAGAAACACTTGTAAAAGAAGGAGTCTGGGTCTGTTAAGATATTTGCCGTGAGAAAAGGGCTCCCTCACTTAAGAAGCCTTCTTAAAAGTAATTTCCTTTCCAAACAGCCTGGGAGCCTCATAATTACCAACAATGATCACAGACCCATTCATTTCATCCTAAAATTAATACATCATGTTCAGAACAATATCATATTAATTTATCACAAGATTTATGAAACTTGTACTTTTTTCTAATGAGTTTTATGCAAATTCTTCTCCATCCGTTGTTTGCACCGTAAGAAGAAAAAGGTCCCTCGTAGAACCTGCTCTGTCAAAAAGTCTCATTCACTTTTATTGATTTCTGTCTTTCCCTCTTCATCCTCCCAAGAAGAGGGAGGAGAGGAGCTGGTTTCAGTTGGAATGCAATCCCATTCCCAAGCAGAGCCCAGAGAACGAGTAAGGAGAGTGGCTCCATCACAAAGATGAGGTCTGCAGAGGAGCCAAAATATTCAAGGCACTTAGTTTGAAACTAATTTTAAGAAAAATTAACTGGTGGTTCACTCACACATTTATCTGAGAAGGGTCAGAAAGCCAGAGGAGCAGTAGGGAACTGTGAAATCAGAGTATTTAGGCTTTTTGGAGTGGAAAGTCTGTGCTTGGTAAACTTAGAGAATAAACACAGAAGGGGAGGTGGATGGGGATAAACACTAAGGGAAGCATAAGCTCTGAGCATCACATGGTTACAAAAGGGGAAATCACACCAATTTAACTTGATCTTTTACAGCAGAGCAGAGCTGTAAATTGAAGACAGGAAATGCACGAGATGTCCTGTCAGCCCAGGAAAGCACTTGGTGCAGCACTTCGCAAAGCCAAAGCTTTCCTGAGGGCCAGGGCAATTCTCAGCAGTGCAGGCAAGACAGCACAATGCAGGCAAGGCTAGTTCCAGTTCAA
Source organism: Chloroceryle amazona (assembly GCA_027560015.1). Taxonomy (NCBI): domain Eukaryota; kingdom Metazoa; phylum Chordata; class Aves; order Coraciiformes; family Cerylidae; genus Chloroceryle; species Chloroceryle amazona. Next base: position 2,840 of record JANHFX010028729.1, read on the forward strand.
CCATGGCAGAAATATTGCTTCTGAGAACTACCAACTGGAAATCTTAATACCTGCACAGCTTCACCTAGGAGGCTGGAGAAGAGGATTCTTGAAACACCCTAAATACTAGACACAGCCGTGCTCCTTGGAACTGCACTCACACAACTACTAAGAGCTATTCATGGGACAAATGTGTAGGGGTGGGAGGAAGCAGGATGAACTGAAAAAGCAAAGGAAAACATAAATCTGGGGTTAGCAGAAACATCCCAGCAGTGAAATCCTAGTCAGGTGTTAAATAATGGCAAAAAGCCCCAACATCGCCTGGGGGCTTTTAAAACTGGCCTGGAGAAGATGCTACAAAACCAATGCTGGAACAGCCCCCAGAAGCACTGACTAGATGAGATCCAAACCCCAAGCCTAGCAGCTCTGGGGAGCAGGGAGGAGGGTGCTCCCTGCGCTGTGAAGGCAAACTCATTCCCTCTGCATGGCCAAACATCTCCATGAGCACTGCTTCATGGGCTACCTTGTGCCCACCTCCAAAACACCTTGAACACTCCGTACCCCTCCACCCCCACAATCCTCAAGGAAAATCTAGCTAATGCAGTCTTGATTAACATTTCCGATACAAAGTTTAAACCCTAAATCCACAGACTATCCTTTTCTAATTAATTTTTGAAATAAGAAACATCCCAGAAAGAATAAGGAATATTTCCTTTGTTCCTTCTTGCCCACTCCTGACCTTCCCACCTCCCTCCAAAAAGAAGAGAGTTCTTTTTTAAACTAATTAAATAGATCAAAAGAAACTGTCACAGGTATCAGAGCAGAGGGAAACACCACCCAGGTCTCCTTTGTATGAATATCATGGCTCAGTAAAAGGCAGAAAACCAAGACCATCAATGATGGGGAGACCTTCACCCTCACCCTGGGCTCCCACCAGTGCCTGAGCACTTGGCAAGCTCCAAGACAGAGGTGGAGACCCAGAGAGGAGGTCACCAGAGGCTGCACAAGGTACTTTCACAGAAGGCACTGACAACAACCACCATGACCATCTTCTCCCCAATAACTCAGGAGCCTCCATGGTGAGTGACAGCCAAACACAGGAGAAGGATTTACAGCACAGAAAAAACAGTGTCCATGTAAGATTCATGAAAATAGCAGCTGAACTAAGGAAATCTGAGCATCCCTCCTTAGGGCCCCAGCTCTGTGTCTTTAAAAGACATAGTTGCCAGCCATCCCATCATATGAACAAGCACAGGAAGGGAGGAGGACATCCCACCCCTCTCGGGACAGCTAAAGGTCCTCGTGGACATAGGGAGGAGACCTTTCCCTAAGGAGTTATACTGGCCTTGCACAGAGATAGGGTTTCGGGATAACTCTCCCAAAGCAATTGCTCCAAGCTGTTCCTTGGGGTGCACTCTAAATTAACATGGATCTTGAGGTCAGAACCACATGTCTGGGGGCTTTCTGTAATGACTGACGTTAGTGTAGAGTCACTGTGCTCCCAGAAACAAGAAATTATGCCAACCGACCAAACAAGTTGTACAAGCAGATGCAGAGACTACATCAGCAGCACCACAGTGTCGTGGTCAGTTCCATCTGGGGAGCTGAAGGGCTCTCTAGACAAAGCCAGGCAAGCTTGGGTTTTGACTGCCAGCTGGCAAGAACAGAGGGAACAAGAGACTCCTGGTCCTGCCAAAGAAACCATGACACTATGCAAAGAGCTTCACAGGTCAGACGAAACCATTTCAGTAGGTGACCTGTTGTGGCCTCCCTTTTTTACCACCGAGAGGTGCCTTGCCAGCTAAAGCCAAGCAGCAGCAGGGATGCTGAGCACCCATATTTCCAGAAGCATCTGCCAGTCAGAGGGAAAGACTGGGTATTCAGCTGAAGCACTTTCACCAAGAAAGATTGGACCATGCTTGCCTAGGGGATAACTGAGCCAAAACACATCAGCACGCCAGAGAAGAGGTTGCCATTGCTTCCCAGAAAGGGAAATCCACACCAGGTGGAAGACTGAGAGCTACCACACGTCCAGAGAGTATCAACCAGCTCCACTGGCTGGGACAGCAGTGAGGACTGAAACCAAATCCTAGCTCCAGGGATTACTTTCTACTCAGTGGATGCAATGAACTAACAGGAGCTCCACTGAGATCATTCAGATGGGAAACACTTCTCAGCTGGGAAAAACAGGGGTACATGTCCTGCAATTTCGCATTCTCACATTTAAGAGGGTGGAGACTGGAAGATGCAGCTGACCTGTCATCCTTGAGCTGATTGCTTCTCTTTGGCCATACCAAGCTTTCTAGAAATACACAGCAGGCAAACAGGAGAAAAGCAGAATACCAGAAATCTAGTTAATGAGGTGTTTTGCTGCTTGGTATAAATAAATGATTTACAAGTAAGACGACACACGCAGTAGTTTGCATCTTACCCAGACCAGGTAACATAGCTTTGTGTTAATTAGAAAGAGAAGCTGTTCTGCAATTCATACGAGGTCAGAGATAAGGCTCGTTAGATTGCAACGCCTACGGACAAGGTTCCAGGACTGTCCTGACATTGATCAGGACTGCAAGACACCCGTAGGGTGTAAGACACCCCCAGAACAATCAGGCAACGACGCCAGCGACGCTAAATGGAGAAGCCATGAGAACATCAATACTGAATGGCTCCATCAACTGCAAATCACCGCGATGCCAGCTGTGCTCCAGTAACAGGGATGCAAAATGCCAGTTACAGAGTGTAAAATGCCACCTCTGAAATCGTGCTGCCTAAGAGCTGCTTCCCCCCCATCAGCCACCCTGTCAAGCTGAGGAGCTGATCAATATGAATGGGGAAAAAAAAAAAAAAAACAACACAAAAAACACACAAACAAACAACAAACCAAACAACACCAAAACAAACCCGTCAGCAAATTTTACTTGCGCAAGTGAAGTTCAGAGCAGGATTCATTCACATCTTGTTTGAAATCTCATCTGTGCCTTACAAAAGCTGAAACATCCCCAAGGCTCTCAGCCTCGTGAGGAATACAAAACCTTTAGTGCCACAGCTTGCCTGAAGCCCAGCTGCTCTGCTCCATGAATGGTTCAGGGGAAAAAATAAATAGAGCCACCCTTGTCCCAAATACTGCAGGGGATTGCGTTCCAGCACAAGTGTGCTTTAGTATGTGTGTCAAAGTCCCAAACCAGAAGGAAATGGTACCAGCAGTCAGATTTTTGTCTGCCAGTTTCAGATCCGTAAGCAAATTGGCCTTGGACTGTCACCGTATCTCTCTGAGGTTTCAAAATGTGTGCTGGGTGATGAATTCTGCCTCATTATAATGAAGATGCAGTGAAATCCCTTCTTGATTTATCTCTCTGGAGTTGAGTTAGCACCTCTTGATACCCAAGATATGGCCGCAATAAAAGCAAAACTTACAGAAATTGGCCAAGAATTTGAAGCCCAAAGCAGCCAGTTTTGGAAAGGTTACATTTCCTGCTCCTCTCACCCCTTGAAAAGCAAACAAAACCTTTAAGAGAACCAGAGAAGCAACCAGATGCTTGGAAGACTCTCCACAAAGGTGACAGCCTGGGGAAATACAATGCATGCAACTTAATAACCCCTCGGTCCTGGCCTTGAAGCTGCCTTCTATCCAAGCACAACCCAACTCCTTGGGGCTGTCAAGGACTGCCGCACTTTGGATGAAGTAACTCAAAGAATTGTTTTGGTTGGAACAGACCTTTAAGATTGTCCAGTCCAACTGTTAACCCAGTGGTGCCTGGTCACCACCAAACCACATCCCTCAGCACCATATCTACACAGCTTTGAAATCCATCCGGGGTGGGGACTCTACCCCTGCCCTGGGCAGCAGTTTTCTACCATGCCTCCCTCCCTCTCTCTTCCCCCCTCTCAAATGCCAAGGAGAAGGTGGGGAGAGACTTGGCAGGTGGTGCCTGGGTATCTGAGGCACCGGCTTATCTGGGTCCCCGCCACAGCACCACAGTAAATTGCTTGTTGATAAATGAGGCTATTTAGGAGCAAGTGATGCCAGCATTACGGTTATTAATGACACCAACGTGAAGACACATTTAAGAGCGGCCCCACATTCTATTGTCCTCTTGCCTGTGAGTAATGGGGCACTTCAGCTACAGGGCTCCAAAACCAGCTTGGACTGTTTAACAACAGAAACAAAATGAGATCAAGGGAAATGGATGGAGTGTGCTGGACTGATGACTAACATACTGATAAAGCCAAGCTCCTTCAGTAGAAGTTGAGGAAAGCTCCAGTATTTAGATGAAATTAAACCGAGAACATTCCCCCTTTCCAACCACCAAAGCTCTTTCGCTGGTCCCTGCAAATGCCTAGAATCATAGAATGGTTTGGATTGGAAGGGACCTTAAAGATCACTGAGTTCCAACCCTCTTGCCATGGGCATGGACACCTCCCCCTAGCATGGGTTGCTCCAAGCCCTGTCCAACCTGGTCTTGTATATATCTAGAGATGAAGAATCCACAACTTCCCTGGGCACCCTGTGCCTGTGTCTCACCACCCTCAGAGTGAAGAACTTCCTCTTAATTTCAAATCTAAATTTCCCCTCTTCCAGTTTGAAGCTATAACACCTCATTCTATCGCTACAAGCCCTTGTAAAAAGTCCCTCCCCAGCTTTCTTACAGTCCCCCTTCAGATACTGGAAGGCTGCCATAAGGTGTCCCTGGAGCCTTCTCTTCTCCAGGCTGAACAACCCTGACTCTATAGAAGCCACAACACACAGTGCCTTTTCTCTCAATCTACAGTCCTGGGCAGCAAAGCCACCCAAAGAAAAGAGGAAAGTCAGTCTGAAACAGCCTAAACTGCAGCAGTTCAGCTGTACTTGCAGCACATGGTACACCCCAGGAGCGCTGTGAAGGTGATATTTGTTGAAGCCTAGGAGGCTTTTGCAGGGCCGTTTCCTTACTTTGCACATCACAGATGTCTAAACATGGCCAGGAGGACAATGAGTGAGAAATAAAGAAGCTGTTTATTGCAAGAGGAAACCTTGGAACAGAGCTCCACAGTCACTGGTGGGAGTGCAAGGCAGAGCACACAAGCACACAGCTGTAAACTTGTTTCAGAGTTAATATACCCACGAGTGTTTTTCTTCTTTCCTGTGAAAGCTTACACTTCTGCAAACAAACATCTGGAGCTCTCTGTTACAGCTGGACCATTATCCCCAGTGACTAAAGCATTCAATCAATTTAGCCCTTCTCATTTGCAAGTTGTCTGCAAATAGACTTGGATTTGTGGGAATTTGGTATTTGAATATATTCAGTGAATGGTTTATTAAAAGCATATTTCAGACAAAGGATTTCTTGCTAAAAGCTCCTACAACTGTTGCTCTGAGCATTGGCAACTGGCTGCTGGCACCATGTAAACGGTCAATGTGACCAGGTGGGAATGCCTTTGCATCTTGGTGGAATGAGAGGTACCTCCAGAAAGAGCTTTCCAAGAGTCTATGGAAGCACCTGCACAAATACATATCCTCCCACAAATGCACAGCATTCAGCCTGCCTGAATTTCCTTCAAAACCACAAACCAGCTAGCACAGAAGTTGTTACAAAGAGAACAAGAACGAGGTTGAAAACCAGAATTAATTGACTTTATGCAAAACACCAGTGAAAATATCTCTCAGTAGCTTCCACAACAGTTTGCAAACATCCACAGGGCTCCTTATTCAGCATCCTATCTGCACAGGTGTGTTTTGTTTCAAAACTCCAGGGAACATTTGCTGCAGGAATTTCATCACAGCGGCAAGAGAAAATAGGGGGAGAAAGGAAGTCGTGCAGGGCTGTTTCCAAGACTGATGCAATCGCTCAGACACACAACAAGCTCAGACTCCTCCTTGCCTGTGTACTACAAATTGTAGCCTATACAATACACGTGACATGTCCGAAATCACAAATCCTCCTACAAGAACAGCTTCAGTCTTGTACGCAACATTGCTCCGAGGCAGTTGTCTCCCTTGCTGCCTTCAAGAGATTGCAGCATTTTGGCAGAGGGTGAGGGGTAGCAGAACACCCTAGGTAAGTCTTTACTGTCTAAGAACAAGTCCATTTTTATGTTTTGGACAAGTGAAACATTTTTCCATGCTCTTTGTCACTATGTTAAGAAAATAGGAAAGGAAATGTTGCACGGGGAAGTGGCGATGCTTGCAAAACCCTCATGTTGCAGCTCTAAAGTGACATGGGGCGAGACAGATGAACAGCAGCAGGCAGGACCCTGTCCTGGAGATGTCATCAGGACTCAGTTTTCATCTACAACTTATTCTACAAGCCGTCATTTCTCTATAGTGCTACATCCACTGTAGGGATGGGCAGATGACCATCCAAATGGTCAGAGATACCAAGTGGAAGACCTCGTGTTCCCCATCCTTTACCCAACTGCATTACCACGTTCAAGAGTAGACCTCCCAAGACCTCTGCCCAAGTCACTGTGTTGGTCACGCCAGCCAAAGGCACATGTCAACGCAGTACATTCCCCATGGGCAAGGTGACCTGCAATGCCCTGGATGCAAGGTGGGTCACAGCTGCAGGGGGTGGCCGAGTCTCTGTACCCCTCACCTGGTGCCCAGACCAGCCAGTGCTCAGAAACACCTCCCTCAGTCACACACAAAAACAAATAAAGTATTAAAATCCAAACTGAAAACAGAATGCCATGCTAAATCCCAGCTGCCGGGTTGTTTGAAGGCAAAGAGAAAGCAATCACTGAGGTTTCACAGCCTGTTCTAAAAGTGGAAATCTATGAAGAGAAAAGTGATCCAATAAGTCACAGTTTTAGGCTTTTTCTTTCAATTGCTCCAAGTAAAGACTTTCAAAGATTGTCTTTCCCCTGAAACCCTGATTGAGGGAGAAATGGGTGTTGACCACTGAATTCAGTATCTACTTATACACATCAGAGACAAGTCCCAGCTACCTCTGCCCTGACAGCTGCATATTTTTACTCGCCTTTGAGTATTTTTCCAGCCCCTTTGTCAGCACCAGCCTCTAACTCACATGCAAAACATGCATCTGTGAGGACCTCTCCCAGAAGAGAGAGTTGAGTTTGGTCAGCTTAAAGAAGAGAAGGCTCTGGGAAGACCTTATTGCAGCCTTTCAGTACTATCAGAAAGATGGGGAGGGACTTTTTAGCAGGGCCTGTTGCAACAGGACGAGAGGTGAAGGTTTTAAACTAAGAGGGGAGATTCAGACTAGATATAAACAGGACACTTTTTACACTCAGGGTGGAGAGACCCTGGCCCAGGTTGCCCAGAGAGGTGGTCGACGCCTCATCCCTGGAAACATTCCAGGTGAGGTGGGTCAGGGCTCTCTGTGCGAGCCCACAGCATGAGGCAGATACAAACCTCAAAGACAAATCCAAACTATATTCTCTCCAGCAACCAGCCATGCCACAGGCACCCACAAACAGTGCTGCTTTATGGGCACTGAACCTTTTCCTGCCATCAGCAAGAAATGCACCACATTTCTGCCTTCCTATCAAAGGACAGATGTTGTTCTCCTCTTCTGGTTGTCCTTTAGTCTAGCCTTTGTCCTTGGCAGGATGTAGAGAGGACCCTGGCCTAGGCAGCTTTCAAAATTTTCTCAAATTTGGGCTAAGATTATATCTGTCATTATTAGAGAGTGTTAATAAACTGTATTAGTCAAGAGTGAATGTAAAAGGAATAAGGGAAGGATTTTCCTAGGACCCAAAGTGCAAGAAATTCATAACTAACTTAATACCTGTACCAGTAAGAGATACTCATGCTGAGTTTATTTTAAAACCAGTCTGACTCCTTCCATAAGTAGAGGGAAAAAAATTAATAATGATAATAAAAATCCCTTTTTTCCTCTTTCAGAATTATTCATTAAGATATAAGACATAAGACAAAACAAAATCCACCACAATAATGTCATCAGCTGCACTAGAATTGCCCTTCTGCAGTGGGTGGCAGCTGCTTGGATGCTGACATTGAACCAGCAGTGACCCATGAAAAGACAAGCCCAGGTTGGGTGTTTGCAGCTGCACGTCAAAGTAGTACCAGAGGCATCCAAAGGGCACAGGGCAATTCCGAGTGTAACGCAGAGACCGAGTCCTGAAAACAGTAGAAGACTATGTGGTGGATAAACCCCCGTCCTGGGCAGCTATGGGGCTCAGAACCACTCTGCAGCTGGACTTGATCCTGTGGTAGGGTCTCAGACATTCAACAGTGATGAGACTTCCAGGGTTCCAGACCTGAGCCTCCTCCTCATCCTAGATATTATCAGGCTTAAAAGCCCTCGTGCAAACCTCTCCCTTCTCTTCAACGCAGTCTCTTGCACATGCCATAATCCCAAACTTCCCAGCTTTTGGGATGCCTGGGCATGCTCCCAGCTGAAGGTGTTCTCCCATCTGTCCCATGTACCCCCCTACAAGCATGCTCACAGGCTTCCCTCAACCTCCCCACCTGCAACAACAGCTTTCTGACATGCCTCCAAAAATGACTGATGAGTCGGTGTGCTGTTTTTGAGCAATTCACGTGCCTCGCCGGCACGCAGGATGACAGACCTTGGGAACCTGGGCATTAATACTGGAGATTTATAGTCAAATCTGTCACGGTTGGAGAAGCTTTTTCCCCAAGAACTACTCTGCCTGAAGGTCGCTTTTTCTGGGCAATAAGTGTGCAAAGAAACTTTCTGAGAAACCTTGGCCCCCACCAAAGAGTGCACAGGAGAGTGAGGGAGGGGGACAGCTACCAGCAAATGCACTCAGCCTCAAGCTGCCCAAGCAGTCCCAAAGATCCCATCTGCCTGGTGGGAAAGCACAGTATGCTGCAGTGGGAACCAGGGAGCAAAAGCGCACGCTGGCTTGGGAGCCCTGCTCCTCCATTCCAGACTCCACATCTTCAATGGATTGGGTGAAAATACACATGCGGAGAAACAGAGTCCACCTTCTGCCCCAGCACAGCAAGTTCCACTTGCTCACGTTCAGCTAAACTTAGAGGTTTGCAAACAACACCCACTCTCTCCTTTTCAGGGGTCAGGAATCCATCACCACAAGCTTTTGATGCATGAGGCTCCATCTTCCTATGCACAAAACGCCACCAGTTCATGGATGCTGCTGTTTGTTTATATTTCACTGTCAGCACCACGCTATTATTTCTGTAGCACGACTGGTACTGCAACTTCAACAGCCAACGGGTGCTATAGAAATGAGGGGGAAACCTTGAAAATACAACTTCACCCAGCACACTAACCAAAGCCCTTGAATTTGTCATCCAAAGACAGCACGGTCAAACTGTGTAATCTCTCTAGGATGGGTTTTCTCCCCTAAGATTTCCCAGACATCCCTCTGGTGTTGGCATCATGCTGCAGCTTTTTGCTCAGAGCAGGGTCAATCAGCAGAGCAAAGATCCACGTTCCTTATCTACAGTACACATTGTTTCCTCACTGTTGCTGCTAAAGCTGGAGATAGCTGGCCTGGTGATGGTGGAAAATTTCAAGGTAAGGGGAAAAAAGTGTCCTGGAGTTGACACAGGCAGTGGAATACATTACTAACTCTTGCTCTTCAGATTAGAGCTATCTATAGGGGTCAGCAAATCTACCTAAGAAAACCCTCAAAAGCTGGTGTTGCCAACTTCCCAAGCAGAGCTCAGACCTGAACAACCACTGGATTTGCTTTGGCCAAGAGAATTACTGGACTGCACTGGCCTTTGTGTAGGTTGCACATATGTATCAAAGGATGTAAAAACACAGAGGACCTACACACAGAATTAATTTGCACCACTGCAAAGCTCAAGCCCCATCACCAGAACTGCACTGATGAGGAATGGGCTACCTCCTGCTCTCTCCATTTTTTATTCTTCCCTCTTTCTTGAAAACAGACACTCAACTGTGGTGTCAAAGTCTCCATGAAGAAGGTAAAGGTGGCTATGGAAAAGCCTACAGGCTCAAAGTTTGTGGTTTATGCTATAAAGGTTTTGGGGACTTGCTTCCCTGAGGAGTTGCCCTTGTCCTTGTTGTAGACCAAAGCATTTGGGACAAGCAGGGGAGTACTGACCCTATCATTTCCAAGCATGTTGAGGACATGGATATGAAATCCATTCACAGCCTTTCTGCTGCTACACTTTTCTCCCCACCAATGCTGATGGCCCACACAGGAGGAGCTGCTGAGGAACAAGTCAAGAAGCTCAGCCATTTGCAGGTGCAGTGAGCCTTAGAGCAGGCAGAGGCAAAATACCTACCAGGAGCTACCATGGGCTGGGTGACAATTTCACAGACCAACAGCTCAAACAAATCAGATAATCCAGCCCAAGCCAGCACTAGTGTGGGAGCTGCATATAGACTGGTAGCAAAACCAACTTGGTGGGTGGCCAGAGGCAAAGCCCACCATGTGTGTAGACTGGAGCCAGGACCATAAATAGCTCCCAGCTTAACCTCACTGGATGCCCCTAAAAAGACACTCTCAATGAGATGGTTTCCAAGAGAGGCTTTTCTCTGCACATCCCTTTCCCGTGTGACTTTCTCAGGTATGTCTAAAAATCAAACCTCAGAGGCCTCTTAGGCTTCTCAAGGCCTCAGAAACCCCAAAGAGGAGGACATCTGTTAGGAAAGCTGCCGTGGTCAAGGCAAGAAGTCCTTTGTCCTCCTTAGCACGTGCATCAGAATGGGTCGAAGGTGCACGTGTTGCTCATCCCTTTGCCAGCAGAATGAATCAATTCCGACAAGGAAGGAACCTGAGGTTTGTAGTCAGGGTGACATGAATAAAACCAACAAATCATTTGCTCAGTTGGATTTGGCCATCCCTGCCTGAGAAAAGACCACAAATTTCTCTGGTGTTTTCGTACAGCAACAATCTCTGTGGATAATTCTTAGTCTCCAGCTTGCTCAGAAAGTAGAGACAATAAAACCCGAGCTGTTTCAGAAGGGTACGATGGTTCCTGTGCCTTTTCTTCCCTTGCCTGAGAACCAGACCAATCTGACAGGATGATCCAAATCAGAAATTCGCTCTCTCTTAGTACTGTTGCCAACAACCATGGAATACTCCTGCCTGTGACCTGTGCAGGAAGCCAACCTGCACAGCACACAAGCTACCCAGGAAAAAAATTCAGTCCCTGCAAACATGCCTGTCCTTTGCTCGTCCAGCTTGTCACAAAATCAAAGACCTGCAGCAATACTCTATCAGAGAAAGAGGCTCCCTAGGGTGAGCCAGACGACTGTACGAACGGTGATGGACAAACTGCTTCATCATCTCCTGCTCATGGTGTTTTCCAGGCTGGCTTGTGCACCCTGGCATACAGCAGGCATCATTTGGATAAAAGGTATGGAAGACAACAGGGTTAAAATGCACAGTAAAGGCTTTTGAAATCAATTTAAGAGCTTCGAGAGCAACCACACTTTACTACAACTTCCTTCAGGACAACAGTCATCCTTTTCTTTCCTGAAATTTGCTTTGCAAATCCTTCCAAACTCTTTTTTTCTCACTCAGTGCTTTGAGCTGAGCTCCAGAATCCTCTCCCCCTCTCCTGAGCAGCTCGTGGGTCTCCTGCCCACCTCCCCCTTGGCATCAGCCTGCTCTGCCAGAGCTGCCAGCTGGGCTATGCTATGGTGCCAAGTCCTCCCTGCCTCACCTGAGCGGTCATTGCCTGCTCATTCCTTTCAGATTGCACCAGCCAACACCTGCTGCACAGCACATCTACCCAGACAGCTCCTTCCCTGCCTCCCCAAAGCATCATCCCACCCCCACCCCTCCGAGGAAGGCAGGGGGGGACCACACACGTGCTCATGTCCCTGCAGCCGTCAAACCACCCAGGTGACAAGCACACGCTTGGCCAAGAGAGAAAGGGAGAGAGCAGAGTGGAGGCAGATTTGTAGGCTCTGATCCCAGTCGCCTGACCCCCTCCTCTCTCTCGTTATGGATGAGGTGAATTAGCTGTGACACTCATTAGCTGCAGCTCCTAATTAGTGAAAATTAATATTGGTTTTGATAGAAGTGTTGGCTGAAGCTCTCCCAGGCAAAGGCATTATTGACCTTGTTATCCTGTTTAATAGCAAGTTACATCACAGAAAGTACTTTTCGTGGAGTCGACAGACTACAGCTGCCTCCCACCCTCCCCAGCTCCCTTCCCCACTGCTCAGAGAGATGTTCCCAGCCCCTGAGAGAGCGCCCACAGCCCTGCTGCTGCCTGCCTCCATCCCTGGAAGGACCCTAAACCTCCATCCCAGGCACATCCCAAGCCCCCTCCCTGGCGTTTGGTCTTTCCCACGGGCAGCACTTTTCCCACTGCAAGGCAACAGCGGTTTGAATAACGGTCTCCAACTGGCCTGACTGGTTACTGGTACAAACCTATACCCAGGGCCATGATCATCTCTGGAGCAGTGCCAACCATCCCTGGGGGAGGGACAATACTAGGCCCCCCAGTATCCCATCACCCCTCCCACTGATCTCAGTAACTCCAGACTCATCAGAGGACTTGCTTGCCACCACCTCTACTCACTGTCCAGACCAATACATAAATAAGAATAGCTGCAGTGCAATTGAAATAACCATTTTGTGAGGAAAGATATAGGAGTAGCATCCCTCAACTCCAGGGATCCCCGCCTTTGGGGCTCAGGAACATAAAGCAAAGTAAGAGAAACTGATAAACAGAAGTAAAACATTTGCTACCAAAGTTACATATAAACCAAAACAACAAAAAAAACCCACAACCAACCGCACTGTATTATTTGCACATTAATAATAATAAAGATGTCAAACTGTCAGGTAAGAACTTAATCTCATTGAGAGCACAATTAAAGATGCCATTATCCAACCACCTGGGGCCAATTCCACTTTCACAAGGCAATGGGTTTAACAGATAACTGAGATGAGACCACGTCTGGCCAAGCAGCTCACCCAGCTGACTCCCCTGTAGCCACCGTGCACAACCCCAACAGCATCCTGCAGCCAAGCATCAATGTTGTTTCTTGCTCAAATTCATGCCAGCACAGCTTTTTTTGTGTGTGTGTAGGGGGAGAGGGAGGGATAGAACATTCCTTCATTTCTGAGATCAACATCCCAATGAAAATTGTCCTTCTGCCCACCTGGATGATGCCACTGCACGCAGGACGCACAAAAGGCAAAGCAGAACCAAACCATCTGCAGTATCACTGGTCCCTGGGGTGAGCTTCTATTTTGGGGGAGAAAACCACCATTGGAAAGCAGCACTTCCAACAGATTCCAGGTGATTTTACAGCAGGATGACCACCAAGTGCAACACTTTTGGCTATCAATATGAACTAATGAGGTCTCCATGAACAGCAAATGGACCCTAAGCCTTTTATCCCCAACTGCTGCTGCTGTTCGGAAAGCTGAGGCCAGAGAAGCTGGGCACAGACTGCTGAGTGCAAAGTCACAACCATCAAATCCTGGCCTTTATGAAAGAGGCACTGGAAGACTGGAAAGGTTTGGAGAAAGAAACCCTTTCCAGATGTCCTTACCAAAGACACCTCTGGCCACAGCAGCCCAAGCACTGCCCAAGGGATGCAAAGGCCAGGAGAAGCTGGTGTGCAAGAAGACATCTTCTCAAGCAAAATCTCCTTGAGCCCTGGGACCTTTGTACCCTTTTACAGAGAAAGCCCAGTAAAGAACATCCAGATGCTGATTGATATTTATACTGTAGGCCAAACCAACCTTCCCCACCCTGGTGTAGCCTGCAAACGTATGGCTTCCCTACACCTCTCCACCTCAGCAGCCTGGCAAGGTAGAGCAGGTTTCTGTGATATTTAGCACCACACACAAGTGCCACCGCTGTGCTTTTTCATTCTTGCACAGGGAGCCAGTATTTTGAATCTAGCCATGAAGGACAAGGTTAAAAAAAAAAATTCAAGGGCCATCCTGAAGGCAAAAAATTATTCTCAAGGTAGATTAATTGCATTCAAAACTCTGCTACACACATCCCATACAAGCCCCTCGCAGGGTGGGTTTTTCCACATAGGAGGCTCTGTGCCATGGGCTGGGGGCAAGACACAGCAAAAGCAAGACAGGAGACAGGACCCCCTTACCCTGTCCCCCCCACCCAGCAGGAACCCAAAGCACAAAGAGGTCCCCAAGAAGCTGGGACGCTGCCCCAGTGGCTACAGTAGAGCAAAATGCAAGCTGGCTCTGCAACAGTACCAGAATCTGTTGCCTCTTCTTCCTTGAGGTGTGAAACAAAATAACCATGTGTCCAGCTTAAAGCCTGGAATGCAAAACACAAGCTCCTGGTTTAAAATCCAGGGAGACACCAGCCTCCCTCTCTCCTCAGAGACACCTTCTTGACCTGCCAGCTGCCAGAAAAGGGCTGCAAAGCATCCTCATGCCCACAGGGCTCACATGATCTCAGGGTTAGCATAAACTTGGCGGAGCGTGCCCATTTTTAAGCAACAGCACCCTGTTGCAGTGTGATGACACCAGATTGGGAATTTTTTTTATCCCCCCCTTGCCCTTCTCTTAATTTAGGGCTATTTCCCCCACCCCACTGAAACACATGGGTAATGGCTTCTGGCTGATGTGCTTTCTGCAAGCTGAACCTCATAGGCCTGTGGACAGCATCCCTGGGACTGCAACAATTTTTTCCAAGACAAAAGAACAACTTGCAGAAGCCAGAGAGATTTCCCACACCGCTCCCCCCCCCTTTCCATTACACCACAAGGAAAGTGTGTTTGGGAGTGGTGAGAGATGCATACACAGGATGATGCTTTCTACGCCGTCCCTTCACTTCCTTGCCTCATTGTCCCACCACGCCGAGTTCTATGTCAGTGCTCTTTGGTACAGAACTGTTGTTTCATCTGGGAGGATGTGTTTAATTGGATGTGGCTGTCATATGGGAAAGGGTGCGTTTCAAGAGTCAAGATTTTCTGCAGCACCGTTACTTATTTTAGTCTTCTACCAGATCTATTTCTTCCCCTCTATTTCCCCAAATCATTAGTAACAAACATTAATTTCCGCTCGTGAGAACACTCCTCACTTCCCCCCATACCCTGAACTCCCTCCTCTCCCTTGGACTTTCTACACTTTAAAGCCTACCCCTCTTCCCCCTCCTATTTTCTACTTTACTGCGGAGTACAAAACAAAGCCTCGCTGATGTTTGTGACAGGGTGTTACGTTCCATAATATGATCTCTCGCCTCAAACCTAATAATCGATTAGAAAGAATAAAGGAAGAAGTTCCTCTACATTCAGGTACCCAGTGGCCCTCCTAATCACGTACATCACAGCCTACACGATACGATTCCGGAGCTTCACCAGAGCAGGCGTTTGACAGACCCATGCAGATGAATGGAATAAAATTGAGTTACTAACCATTAAATGTCAAACGTTTGAAATCTTTCCCCCTTGCGTAAAAGAGCAATATTAATAAATCTTTAAGAGAGGGGAGTGCACAGAGCTTTAGTCACTCTTCTGACCACCGTTGCGAATTTAACAGATGTTTTCATTGAATTGTCCAACAACACTGTCTCCAGCTTCCCCCCCTCTTTTTTTTCCTTTCCCCCCAAGTGGTTACAGTTAATTCAAGAGCCATCAATGCACAGGAGCCGTTTGACAGGAGGAACCAATTTATTAACTCCCCCTGCCAATCAAGCACATTAAAGCACATTTCTAAGGGTGAAAGGAGCATTAGCACAAGCCAGCAATAAATCGGTTTAAAAGCCAGGAGATGGGGAGGGGATGGATTTGTGTGACAACATTGAGGTGACCACCCTATGTGTTCTGTGGTCCCCAAAATTGCATAAACTGTGATAAAAATAAAACAAACAGCTTCCTAAGAGACAGCCCTGCTGCCCATGAGACCAACCCAGCCAGGGCAGTGCAACCCCAGCCCCAAACAGGGGATGTTCACGGGGATAACGGCAGTTTGCTGACGAGACGCTTCCCAATGGTGGGAGTTTTCTTCTGCAACCTCAGCACCACAACACATAACTACATTTCCAGATGGGTTCTCTTCTACCTGCTTGTTTTCATATGAGGATGTGGTGGCTTTCCATAATGAGGACTAGCATTTTAATTGCCAAGATGATTTTGATGCAGGTGAAGAGAAACTAGACCTTGTTACCTTTTGGTGAAAGAAGCAACAACTTAAAGCAGTGGGGAAGAGTTGGAATTTTTTATTTTTTAAAAGACAAATTAGTACTTCCATGGTGACCAATTATGGAAAGTTTAATTAAAAGGTTCATTTTTCACAAGGCTAGAAATTGTGTAAAAAGAGTCACTGAGCCTATTGTAGGGTACCTTTTGCACAGGAAATCTCCTCAAGCTGTTCCCCTTCCTAGCCAGCTGGCTCTGGTGCTGGATGCATGCCTCTAAACCATCTCATTGAGAAACTGCAAACTTGGCAAGCAGCTGGATGCCAGCCCACCTCAAAACCATCTATTCCCAGCACAACACACCTCCAGCTGCACCACAGCCCTGGGCTGGATGGCAAAGCGTGCTGAGATGGGAGCGGAATGCACCATCACTTTCCTCTGGTGCAGCAAGAGCTTTGAGAAGTAAGGAATAATGGGGTGTACATTTTCTTTTTTAAGCTCACACAACCCCAAAATACCAAGTTGCTGATGGGGCAAGATGCACAGGTATGTTTATTGCTATTTGCAACCATGGGTTTTTCCCTAAGAGGTCCCACTGATAGACTCAAAGTGAAAACACAGCTCACCTTCCCCACCAAAAATGAAAACTATGAGGGTATGAAAGTGCAAGTCTTTTCCTACAGTACAGAGAAATACTCTTGGCCCATAATACATTCCCTTAGAATATTAATACCTCTACAAAGATAGATATACAGCCTCCTAATTTGAATATATTCACATATATACACACATATATGCTTTTCCCACTGCCCTGTGTTTTTTGCTTTACCAGGCTTGACTCACATTGCTATCCCTGCTCCGCAACAGGTTCGTGACCCTTGTTAATGCCAACTCCAACTGGCCAAGGAAAAGGCCCAATTTAACTGAGCTGGGACAACACAACCACCCGAGCCTGGACCCCCAGAGTAACAAGGAACGCTCTCTTGAGTACAACTCAACACCCACCAAGAAGCCAGCCCCCAAATGAAGCTTCTATGGACAGCACTGTAGTGATAATTAGTGCTACTAAAGTAATCTCAGACATCAAAATCACCCCAGACCTCATTACCACACACATGCAGTTGTCTCTGGTTCTTTCAGAAGGGCTTAGCCCCTGTGCAAGGACTCGCACACTCAAACATGAATGGTGGCAAGATCAAACCTTCAGATGGTTTGATGGGGGCAGTTCCCAAAAGCAAGGTTACACTGACATGTTAATTAGTCCATATTGCAGATATACTTCCTTCCTTCTCCCTCTTTCCCTTCTCAAACTTAAGTATTAACATTATTGCCTATTAGCAAAGCAGATATGAAAATTTAAGTGATTGATGAAGTGATTAATTTAATGACACAGGGTTAAGGGTTCAGGGAGGGGGAGCTTTTTTTTCCCCCCTTAAGTTTCCTGATGTTGGGAATAACTAATTTTCTAGCCTTAAGTTTTCATTAATGCTGCTGTGCTTTCTACAGCTCAACAAGTCATTTCATCAATGGACCTTATAATGACCAATGACAGAAAAAGGGCTTGAGTTACAAGAGCTGAAATGTCGTCCTTAAAATACTCCTCAAAAACTGTTGTTCATTTGGGTCGCTACCGCACTTAGAAACAAGTGCTCCTTTGCCGAGCACTTCAGAAGCCTGCAAATACAGTTTTAAACAGTAGATAGCCACTGGGTGATATCATTTTCAATTAATACCAAAGATGAAGGTGACGTTCCTGTAGCCTCCCTTTCTAAAGGGGAATGTCCAAACCCACTCCCAGCAATGCCCTAATGAAGCTTGTGGAGCAGGTTTCCTGTTCAAAAAATACCTCTATCTCACTCGCAGTCAGACACCAGCATATTCCTCTGGAATTATCCTTTGTAAAAGGCCAAATCAATTCTGCTAGCTGCACACAGGCATGCACCCTGTCGGGGTGATGGACACACATGCACTCACACTGCCAGCCCAAAAGGACACAGAATCACAGCATGGTGGGGATTGGAAGAGACCTCTGGAGATCATCTGGTCCAACCCCCCTGCTCCAGCAGGGTCACCCAGAGCAGGGTGCCCAGGATCGCATTCTACAGGCGGGTTTGGAAGCTTCTCCAGAGGAGGAGACTCCACAACCTCTCTGGGCAGCCTGGGCCAGGCTCTGACACCCTCACAGCAAATAAGTTTTCCCTCCTGTTCAGATGGAACCTCCTGGGTTCCAGTTTGTGCCGGTTGCCCCTTGGCCTGTCACTGGGCACCACTGAAAAGAGTCTGGCCCCATCCTCTTGATCCCACCCTTTAGCTATTGATCAGATCCCCTCTCAGCCTTCTCTTCTCCAGCTAAACAGCCCCAGGGCTCCCAGCCTTTCCTCATCAGAGAAATGCTCCAGTCCCCTCAGCATCTTCATAGCCTTTGCTGGTCTCTCTCCAGTAGTTCTTTGCCTCTCTTGAACTGGGGAGCAAGAATTAGACACAATACTCCAAATGTGTCCATACTAGAGCAGAATAGAAGGGGAGGAGAACCTCCCTCAACCTGCTGGCCAAAATCTTCTGAATGCACCCCAAGATACCATTATTCCACTTGCATATTCCCACCTTACCTTCCTGAAAGGGTATTAGCTTTTCTTTGGGCATTTTTGGAGATTCTTCAGCAAACTAACAAAAAAACTCACATGAATGCAAGGATAGTCCTCCTGCTAACTCAGCAGGTGTTAACCCACAGTAAGTCCACAATGATTCCTGGTCTTGCCACTGTGACTCTTAACCCCACAGCACAGAAAAAATTAATTTTCTCTTTTGAGCTTTTGTAGTTAATTTTGTGCAAGAGAGATGCAACAGCAGATTTGCCAAGACACCCCCCTGCCCCAGCAGTAGGTGTATGACCCTGCAAGTGAGGAAGGAGGCCAGGAGATACTAAAGGGAAAAGGGTCCCAAGACACCCATGATCCCCCCCTCCAAAACGGTCCCCAGCAGATGACCCACAAACCTCACATGTGGCTACATGGCCTAGAAGGCTCTGAAGCAATTTAATCACCCCAGAAGTATGCAGAGACCAGAGCCAGCACCCTTTTTTGTTCCTTGCAGCGATGCATTAGCCAAGTGTCATCCCAGAGAAGCCCAGCCACTGCAGATGCCTACAGCTATGGGATCAAATGAGCAGGCAGGGTTTAACCGAGACAGCTCATGCTCAATCACATGCAGATAACCCTATCTTCAGCAGCAGCTTGAAAAGCCCAGCACCCCCAGGGACCTTACCAAGGTGCCAAGGCATCTGTCTGCCCAAGACCCAAGAGCACTGCTGTGGCAGAAGAGATGATTGCTTTGGGAAACTACAGATACAGTGCACAGTGGATGGCACCAATCCCTGCTTGGAGAAGAAAATCCCTCTGGCCTGGTCCTCACCTAGGACGGAGAATCAAGTTAAGTCCTCCACAAATATCACAAGGACATGCTGCTTCAGACCCACGTGCAGAGTTACCAGTGAGAATCCTGCCTGCTAGAGACCCAGTCCCTCTTCCAGTCCTCTTGCAAAATAACTCTGTCCAAGAAGGCTCCGAGAGGCAAGAGGTGACACACACCAACCTAATGACTTTACTCCCCACCAGCCAACAAAGCACTGCGGTGCAGTGGTGCTCCACTATGACTGGAGCCTCTTAGGCTGGGTTGCACAGTAAGAGCTCCAGCTCCATAGGAAATGTCCACTACAGTCCATTTTGGCGAAGCAGGTCTCATAAAGAGTAAGGTTCAGCTGTGGCCCTTGGATCTTCATAGCATCACAGAATGTCTTCAGCTACAAAAGACCCTTAAGATCATCTAGTCCAACCTTTGACCCAGCACTGCAGCTCACCACTAAACCATGTCTAAGTAACCCTGAGCACCAGGTCCATGAGAAACGTCTGCAAGTTTCATCATCCCTTAGCTGGTGTGGGCTTTCCCCATTTAAAAAAAAAAACAAAAACAAAAAAAAACCCCATCAAATCAGCTTTCCTCTCAAAATCCTGTGCCTTCTGCAAGCAGAGGAGGTGGTCTGCTCAGCGTAGCCCATCCTGGAAGGGCTCCAGTTCACCCTGGAAAAGCATAATCCCAAGCTCCCCATTGCAGAAAGTCAAACCACATTGTCATCAATTTCTCAGGTAACAAAGCGCTCCTGTTCAGTGCCACAAGCCAAACTGGGATCCTCAAACATCCCACAGCTTGGTCAACAAGACAGCCCAAGCAAGACTGCTTCCACATGCGCACTGCCCGGCAGAATCTGTGACTCGGTCAATGCCACCAAGAAATTCCTGCAAGAGCCTTTGGCAGTCACCATCTGCAAGTCCCCACAGCAGCAGGGTTTTTTGTAAGCTAGCAAAGGCGTACTTGCCCTGTTCCCAAAACCATGAGCTATTTACTGTGTGTTTATCAGCTCAACAAGAGTTGCACATAGCAAAAGGGAGGCAGAAGTACGACAAGTTCCCTGTCAATCATCCGCCTTGTTTTGTGATCATGGTGAATACAGGGGATGGAGAGCACAGCCTGTGCCTCCTGGGAGAGGCATAGAGCTGAAGGGAACAAGGGACAGCCCCGTACATTACACATACATGTTATTTAATCTTACACCAGTGCTTTTTGTTATCTAAAGAGTCAAGAGGATGGGGCCAGACTCTTTTCAGAGGTGACAAGCAACAGGCCAAGGGGCATCAGGCACTAACTGAACAATCTGAACAGGAGGAGAAACTTAGTTGCTGTGAGGGTGGCAGAGCCTGGCCCAGGCTGCCCAGAGAGGCTGTGGAGTCTCCTTCTCTGGAGAGATTCCAAACCCACTTGGACAGTGTGATCCTGGGACCCTGCTGTGGGTGACCCTGCTGGAGCAGGGGCATTGGACCAGATGATCTCTAGAGATGCCTTCCAACCCCTACATTCTGTGTGGTTATGATTTTAGTTTATCTTCTGCCTCCTTTCACATGCATATACCCACCTCCTCACAGCTGCTGCACTCAGGCAGCCCCCAGCTACCCATCCCTCCACACCACGGTGGCACCGAGTTGCTGAGTCAGGGAGCACACAAGGCCTTTAGCCCAAAATCCCCAGAGCCAGCCACGCTCCGAGCACTGAACCAGCACTGCTCAGGGCTGTCACTCCTCAGCAGCCCCAACCACTGGACTTGCTGAGTTAGAAGTTCTCCTTGGCCCTACACTGTCACGGGTTAACAAGCAGGAGATGCTGAGGCAGCCAGCTTCAGGAGGACCCACAGCTGAGCATCCCATCAGGCGCTAGAGGCATTCTGGTGATGCTCACAGGGGAAGATTCCAGCAAGCTGGTGGGGAGGAGAGCCGAGAGCCTCAGGTGCATGCTCTCCTGCCCAGAAATAACTAAAGGAAGCAAATAGCAGGCAGCCTTAGCAGGACCCCCAGGGAAGCCTGGCCTTCCCACCTGCCAGGCACCTTTCCCAGCTTCACCACCACCTCCTCACGCTCACACTGCCTGAGGGGTGGTCAAACCCTGCAACTAAATCCCGATCATTTTCCCCCTCTGTCATGCACTGCTCAACCTCAGCAGGTTTTACAAAGCACTCCCCTCTCCTAGTTTTAAGCAGGGCACACAGGACCAAGGTTTGATGGGCAGGAGGGACATATCCCCAGCCCATCCAGACAACCATGCCCCTAACATAGCGAGGCCAAGAGCAAAGCCAAGCGTGTGCTATTAGCTTGGGTGCAATGATTAAAACATTTTCCACTCTTTTAAGACAACATTATTCCAGTGATGCTAAAATGTTATCGCTGGGATGAAGGGAAAGTGGAATTGCACTCATCTGAATGGCCTCTTTTGTCATGCATTTTGCAAGGCATTGAGGCATGAAAGCTTTCAGAGAAACTCCGGTGTATCCAAGCTAGATGGTTATAAGGCTAGTTACAGACCTGACATGATGGATCATCTTCATTTTCCCATTCCTGTCCTGCATACAGCAAATCCATTTGCTGGGCAATTAGACTCCAGCCACTATATTATGCTAAGAAGACACTCCTTTTGCAGCAGAGGGGACCCCCAACCAGAAGAAACACAGAGCATTGCCTGCCCATCCCCACTTGCTGACCCAGGGCTACAAGACACCTCACCTGCAGCAATGCCACTTCCCAGGCACACCCGTGAGCATCACACCTTGTCACAGACCTCTAGCAACTCACCTGGCATCAATATCTCCTCACCCTTACCCACAAGCCTTCTAAAAGGCTTGGGATTAAAGAAAATGGCCCTTGGAATGATTTTCCTTAAGGCAGTGAGCAGCACAATAAAGACAGACAGCCCATCTCCTGCAGACTCTTCTTCTGAGGGCCGTTAACCAGCCAGTACTCCCACTTTCAGAGTGAAACACTAACAGCAACCAGCAGCTAGCACGGACTTTCCCAGTGCCCTGTCTCACCTGTGCCACTGCAGCCCAACCAGTCATCATCCATCCTCCTCTCCAGACATCTCCCCTCTCTCCTGCAGTTCCTTCCTTGATCCCTTCAACCGCTTTCTCCTTCCTCAAGCTCACGTCCTGGGCACGTGCGGGTGGGTGAGCACTACCATTCCTTCTGGGTGAAATAACTGACAAGAGGGTCAGTCCACCTGAAAATTGCTCTCCCCAGACCTAACTGGAACAGATGGGCATTGATGATGTTTTGGGAGAGATTAATCAGCCTGGACCGGCGGCAGCACCAGCAGCTCCCTTGGCCCAATCTCACCTAATGAATTCCGAGCTCTCTGTCTTAATAGCTCCTGACAAGACTAATTTACTCTTGTAAGTGATTAGAGGGGGGAATGATCTCTTAATTGTTGCTTAAGATTCCTTTCAGCACAGCAGGCAGCGAGCGGGGATTTCTGGGTCTGGGGCGAGGCAAAGCTGTGCCCAGGGATGCTGTAGGGAGGGGAGAGAGGGGCTGCAGGGGGCCTTTCCTCAGTGCCATGGTGATGGGCACTTCTCATAGACTTCAAGAAAGGAGCTGTGTTTTTTCCAGGTAAGAGCTGCCACACTCTGTTCTACTACTCACACCCCAGTCAGGGTATAAGAAAGGTGTTTCCAGATGATGGCTGGGTTTTTTTTAGCTTTAAAGTTAATAAACCTGACTCAGAAAACATCTAGCAACAGCAGAAAACACAGAAACGCTGTTTGTCAACACTTTCAGGGTTGACATTTCCCTCTGGTGCATCTGGAAACAAAATTTCAGGGTACAATATTCTGAAGAGTGAATTCCATTTCTGTACAAATTCTAAAAAAAAACCAAACCAAACATCACCAAACTAAAATTCAACACCCAAAGTAATTCCAAGAACAATTTTACTTGCACAATATCTCACTGGAAAGCAGACTATCAGAAATTTTCCCCCATTTTCTGCCAAAATAGGAGCTGAGTCCAATTCCCGTAAGATATTTCGATCTCAAGTACTTCAAGAGCTATGTACTCAGTAAGGAAGCATTTCCATTAAGTAGTTCCCAACTAGCTCTTCACAACTGCTTCCTTCCCTGGGACTTGCCCAGGGCACATCCAGCACTAAGTGTGTTTGCAGGGACATCAGCAATCGAGGGGCAAGGAGCATACAGACAGCAAAGCAAAGCAAACAGGTGTGAAGCAACCTGTAAGGGTGTGAAAAATTACAAGGATGCAAGTAATTGGTAGGAAAAAAGTTAGAAAAAAAATGATAATGAAATCAGGTCCTTCCTTTCCTGACATCATTTGCAGCTTGCCTTCCACGGTGCTGTTAGTAAAGGTGGCCGAGCAGTGGATTTCAGTATTATTTCCCATTGCAAATAAACCTGAGCATCATTGCAAGACAAAACCCCCCCGGCAAATGGCTGTGGCTTCAACAAGCCTTCCTCTGAGGACACACCTCTGCATAGAGCTCAGCTGCCACTCAGCACTTTCTACACCACCTATCCAAAACTCGCCACCAGACCTCCATGTCCTGCCTACTTGTTCAGGCATCACCCAGCTGAGCTGAGCAGTCACTAGAGAAGCAGTATCCAGAGTTCTCCAACCCTCAACAGCTCCAGGGATGACTTAGGTGTGGCAAGAGCCCTTTTTTAAGGAGGGTGCTGCTCAGGCTGCACGGTTGAAGGCGGCAGTAGATGCAAGAAGGGGCCTCCATAGCCTCTATCGCAGCTGCCCTCCCCTCCCAATCGATTCCTCCCGCATTATAAGCCAGTCACGAGCCCTGATTGAAGAGCACAAGTTTAATGGACTGAGAGCCTGGAAAGAGGCCGAGAAATGACCAGGTCGATTTCTGCATTTACTAAAAACCGATCCCTAGCTAAAGAAAGAAAAATAAGCTACATCTGTCAATCAAAAGAAAAGCATTCTTTAATTTTTTTCTGTCAGGGAGGTCAGTCAGCAGCAGTGGTCCCCCTGCCCACAGGCATGCCCCACTTACCCACAGGAGTGTCCTCATTGATCAGCAGGTAGGTGTCAAAGAAGTAGTTCATGAAGTATGGCAGACGATTGCCCCGACCTGGGGAGAGGAAGGACAGAAGTGAGGTGTTATTTCCCTGGCAAGTCACGGACAGGCCATCCTGGCTGGGAGAGGCTCTCGGCACAGAGAGATGCCCAAGGGGCACCAAGCTCACCACTTGGCATCGTGCTGGCGAGAGGTAACCCTGGCATGAGAGCAGAAAACACCGTGTGGTCCCCTGTAGAAGGTGGCTGGGGAGCTGCTTCCCTCCGCTGGCTTTTTTTTAAGTAGTATGTAGGCATTTTTTGCAGGATGGAGGCAGAGGGGAAGGGGGAAGCCAACAGCTCAAGGATCAGGAACATCAATTATTGTTTTAGCACATGATTAATACCTTCACTTCCTTCCCACGGTTGAGAGCCTTTCGCCTTGTCAGCCATCCCAGCAAAACTCAGCGCACCTCCCCTCTCCCATCACCCGATTGCCTTTCCCTCTAATTGCCTCCTTTCACCTTTAATAACCAGGCTTGCTTCTTTCTACTCCCCTTTTTTTACAGAGCTGGAAGCTCATGAGCCTGCCCCCGAACAGCAGCCTCATTAGGTGACACCGAGTCAAACGCAGAGCACACAGGAGAACTACCACAGCCTGAACCAGGGAAGATTTGCCATTCATGGGACGATAGAGAGCACCAGGAGCCAGGCCCAGGAGAGAAAGAGGCAGAGCCAGTGTCCCAAGCACAGCCCCTGGGCAAGGAGGCTCCCTGGGGCAGCACTTCCCCACTGTGACCCCTCGTAAGCATCGCTTTTGGTGTGAGGCAAGCCAAAGCCCGAGATCGTGCAAGTATAAAACATTGCCAGCAAAGCAGCAGCGTGACAGCTCCTCTTGAACACCCACCACCCCAGACGTGGATCCAGCCAGGCTCCTTCCAACACAACCCTTACAGAGCATCACCTCCTTCCTACCCCAGTCATGCTGCAATAGCAAAGATGTAGCTTCAGGTAAAGGGATAGCAAACCCCAGACAAGATCAGGTGTCCACGTTTCCCTCCTGACCATGCTACACACTTTGCTACCACCTTTATGCCCTGTGCTTCAGCATCCCACCTTAAGAAACAAGAACCAGGCCAAGTTTCAGCATCCTCCTCACCTGCCCAAGCTCCTGATAGAGGGAGATGCTCCCAAGATCTTTCAATCACGAACAAACCTGCTCAGCACTCATGGGAAACCCACTCAGGGGGACACAGGCACAGGATGAGAGAGCAGCCTGGGCTCCTCCAGGGATCCCTCTGTAACAGGATGGGGATTTTCAGCACTGCCCTCTTTCCTGAGGCACCAGCTTTGTTAAACACCTCAAGAAGGTGTAAAGCACTGGAAGCAGCGCTCTTGCAAAGGCACATTTAAATCTCAGCCTCAGGAGGTAAGTAGCTGGAAAGAAAATGAGAAGGACCCCGACAAAATGGGTTATTTAGAGCTAATAGCATCTCTGGAGGCTTCGAAACATGCTTGTAGCTGGCTGTCATGCCAGGGGCAGCAGGCTTTGGAGGGCACAAATGAGGCTAAAACACACCAAACAGCCCTTACTCGCTTCTGCAAACCCCTCTATTTCAAACTTTATTTCTTAGTATTAGCAGCACACAAAAATTAAGTTGCATCTTCCAAATCCAGCTGCATTAGATGCTGGGAGGCATTTGAACCACTCCTCTGTGAGCACACAGGCTCTGTGTCTTAGCAGAGGAGAACAACTGGTGCCTGAGAGCTGGGGAAAGCTGACAGAGGGTCTGGAGGCAGGGCTCTGCTTTGGGCTGCAAATCCCAGGATAAAGAGCAAGGCTGTCACCACACTGCCAGAGTATCAGCATTCAGAAGGGCAGGGAGGGGGTGGAGAGAAAGTGTCTGAAGGATACAAAAATGAAGGTCAGAAGACGAGTGCTATGACAAATAGAAACCATTCTCCAAAAAATAAAAAAGAGATGGTGTGGCTGAAGCCACAACCCCATCAGCCCCATCTCCCTGGCCAACCTCGACATTTAACATCCCAACCACAGCTATTTCCAGCTCCACCATGGCCCAGACCACCACAGAGGTTCCTGCACCTTCAGGAACCTTCTCCCCATCTCAGATATGGCCATAAGCTCTTACACTCATAACCTGGGTGCTATCAAAAGGTGCAAAGCACAAGTCTCCCACACCTACATCCTGCTGCTTCCAGGATGACCAGAAGTTTTCCTTTCACATTTAGCCCGGGACTGTCCATGCTTTGCTGTTTTTGGGCATGCTGGTCCTTTCACAAAAAGGAATGTGGGAATCACAGCCACACACCAAGTACTCCGAAAGCAAGTTCACACTTTCTTACCCAAAGGCATTGCTGTGAACTGACCATCATCTGTGCCTTCACCTAATGGATCATCAGCTGGATTTTCCTTTCATGAGACTACCACCACTTCCTGGCTATACCATCACCGTGTCCCTCAACACTTCTCCTGCACATAGAGCCATAGAATGGTTTGGAAAGGATCTTTAAAGACCATCTAATGCAACCTCACACTGCAGTGAGCAGGGACATGCTGGCACATAGCCCTCTGCAAGGTGGAAAACCAGCCCTTCCACCACACACTTGTAACCCTTTATTCCTCCTACATGTGCTACCAGCAGGCTCCAGGGGATCACCACCAATGTTGTTTTGATGTACTGGGAGATTTTCTTCCCTGGATCCATCTTCCAAAACTGTTCCACATTATTCACGTAAAACCTGCTGCTACTTTGCCCTTCAGAGTCAGTACTCACACCCTTGACCACTGTTGAAGCAAAATCACAGATCCATTCTTCTAGCTAGTATCTCTTAGTCCCTCCTAACCCAGTGATGATAAAGTTCTCTGCCCATCTCCGGTGACTGCAGTGGTATCTGGGAAGGAGCAAGCAGACTTAATTGCCATGCCTGAGCTGAATCATCCTCTTCCAAACACCCCGAGTTCACTCAGGCTGCTCTCGTGCATTTACCCGAGCTATTTGCCTCACCAGAAGCTTGTCAAGTCTTCTGGGAAGAGGAGCTCCATCACCTGCAGTCCTCAGGACACATGGTAGGGGGTCTGTGCCCTTCTCCTCCTGATCCCAGGAACAAGCATTGCACTAGTGCTTGCTTATCAAGGGCAGGCACTCCTTGGGAGATGACAACCAAGCCCTGGGCAGGGCAGAGTTGAAGAGAGAGGGGCTAACCCACCATTGGGCTGCCTCTCCAAGGCTTTTCACTTTGCTAATGCCCATTTGCTGTGTCCTGCCAGGCACCCAAAGCAGGGCCGTGCCCACACCAGCTACAGGTGCTGAGACCGACCCCACAGGGAGGGATGAAGGAGCAAGTCCCTAGCCAGGCAAGGAAAACTCACCATCTCCCCTCCAGTGGCATGTACTGGACTGCTCAGGGCAAGTGGGTAAATTTTAGGAGGCTCAGAACAGAGCAAAGGACTTGCTGGGTTGTCTTTTGGACTCATTTTTTTTTTTCCCCTTCCAGATGAGCAATGGGGCAGTTAACTAGCGAGGCTATACTGGATCTGAGAACACCAGAGGGAGATTGACTGCACTTGTCAGTCACAGCTAATGTCATCCACTGACTGCTTAATCAGGCTGCCAATCTGGGCAAGCCATCTTGAGGCTGAGGGGAGG
>JANHFX010028730.1:0-25021 GCA_027560015.1 Chloroceryle amazona
TGACTTGTTAGCAGCCCGTGAGCAATGACATAGAGAGTATAGAATACACAGTTTTGCTTCTAACCACATAACGATAATTGGTCCTGGCCCCTCTAACTATGACAACTATGTATGAACAGACTGCTGAGGATCAGCTGAGCATTTGTTACTGTTCATGTATTCCAGCTTGAATTCTAACCTGTTCACTTAAATTTATTTTCCTAGAGATTGAATAAACCCCAAAACTGTAATAATGGAATCATCTGCAAGAACCCTTTGCTAAAACTAGAAATTTGGTACTCTTCTTAATGAAATGTATGGGTTTTGAGATTCATGCAGGGTATGAAGAGACAAAAGTGCTTTGTTGTTTATCAGAATGTAATAGCTTACATGGAGCTGAAAACATGACCTATATCCATCTGAAAAGCATCAGCACAATGGCCTCTTTTTGCAAGACTTTTTAAAGGTAGGGTGTCCTTCTGGTCGTCTCATTCAAAGAACCAGCTCTGCATGGTAGAGTAGGTTCCTTAATGTATCTGATA
Organism: Chloroceryle amazona; assembly: GCA_027560015.1. NCBI lineage: Eukaryota > Metazoa > Chordata > Aves > Coraciiformes > Cerylidae > Chloroceryle > Chloroceryle amazona. The sequence goes on from JANHFX010028730.1 coordinate 522, forward strand.
TTAGGAGAAGATATCATTTGATGGCTCTGCTTTGACTGTGCAATCCCCTGAGTTCCCTTCCAAGATCAACTGTTCCCTGAATCCATGCATCAAAATTTATATTTCAGTCACCTTGAAGGTATGAGTATGGGTCATCTTCAGGCACCAATTTCTCCTTTTCAGAAGACTGACGGTTACCTTTACTGGATGATGAGGACTAAAGGGACTGTGGTCCATTGTGTTTTCTCTTCTTGGTTTTATTTAGTTCATTATATGTCCATATATCTCCCATCTAACTCTTCCAGTAGCAAAACACAGGCATATGTTAACAATCTCAATATCCAGGTCAAGATACAATGGTCACAAACAGTGAATAGTACATAATCCATCCCATTCAGGCTAAAGAACCAGATTTAATAGAGTAGCTAGTTTTTATAAACACTTGAAATAGCAGATGATTAGTAAAACTCTATAAAAATGAGGTTTTACAGTAATACAATATATACTTGTCTATTACACAGTTAATCGTGTCTGAATTTGATTTAATCAGTATTTACTAATTATAGTGTCCAATAACTGCCTTGTTAAATTCATAGCTGTAAACCTTAATTTCAGGTGTCATTATAAGTTTATCATGCAAAATATCCCTCTCTCAAAAAAAGCCTAACATAACCAAAAAATTGAAATTAAAAGGGCAGTATATACAAGATGTATATGGTTAAAAAAATTAAAGCCACTGAATTACATTTATTGAATAAGACTTTTCAGTTTCATTCTAGTGATTATTCTCAGTGAGACAACCACAAAGCTTTTACTACTATTTAAGCAGGAGCCACAACTCACAGGTTGTCTGTCTGTTCATTGAATTTGTTTCTACATGTACTGAAAAGAGAGAAATTGCACTGCAAAGAAAGACTGGGTAATGTATTCAAAGAAAACATTATGACTACAATATCCCTTCCTACCAGTTTCCTTTGTCAAAAGCTTCATGATATTTGAAGGGGTTCCAGTACTGGAGAGAGAAAGGAGACATAAAGTTTCCACATAAAGTTCTTTCCGTATGGGCTAAGTCAGCTACATGCAACTCAGCTGTATACACATGCAATTGTTAATAGGGGTGCAGAGAGAGTGTTTTCTTACAATACCTGCCTCCTTGCTTTCAGGACTTTTCAAAAAAAATATTAGTTAGTAACTGGTAGTAGAATTGTTTTGCTCTGTGGTGCCAGAAATATATATTCTTCTGAATTCTTTGTGGAAGTGTGGAGTAGAGGGTTCCTGTGGAATCCTAAAGAAATTGAATGTTTCACACCATTTATATGGTAAATACAGGTTACAATAGAGCCCAATTGCCTTAAGTGGCTAATATTAAATGTTTGGCTTTTAATACAAGAATTTAATATTTAATACAATAATTTAATGAAGTACTTAAAACATGACAGGACTGGACTCTGATTTATATTGTGTTTTTGGCTGCAGTTTAGATACTATTCAGGTACTGGTTTCAGTTGCAGAAAGCTTGGAGAGCTGAGACATAGATGAACTCAACTGGTTATTTATCTTGGTTCTTTCTCAGAGCATGATATTTCCAGTGTATAAAAATCTTTTCACTGTGAGAGTATTGTTTGATCAGTAGAGCTGTAGTCGAGGGGAAAAGATAATTTTTAAATGAAAAGAAATACACAACTTGATTGGCCAAATACATGTCCAAATGTATGTCCATATGTATACTGAGCTTGAATTTTATGCACTAATGTGTATATAACAAATGTGTTATATGTCATGTTGTATTGAATCCAACTGCACCATTAAAAACTTTGAAGATAAAATAGTTGTCAAAATAAGCGCTTTTCCATGGTTTTGTACACTATTTTAAATGCAATAGACAGTAGAATTTTCTCATTACAATGGACATGATTAATAATGAGATTAGGAGAACCTGTCTGGTAAGTTGACTTTCTGTTTTATTTTTTCCAACTGTGTTCAGGCTTAGCAGGCTAAAGCAAGTTCAATTACACTTCCTTGTTTTCAATTTAAAATAGATTTACTTGTATTGTAATTCTTCATCTGGAGACCCTATATTTCTGGAAGAATTGGGTTTGAACATTAAAATATTCATGAAAGAATAAGCTGGTAGAACACGTGTGAAGTTTATATTTGGAAAAAGAAATTCTGTTCTACAATCAGACTACTTATGAAAATGCACCTATGTCCCAGTCAGTACTGCTCCAGAGATCTGTTTTGTGTAACAAATTGTAGCAGTTTGTATGTTGATCAGACCTTGAGTGGTCCAAATGCTGCTTCTGAGGACAAAATTATACTATCATCTATAATTATATTTTCTTTTTTTCTTATGTGCATATCTGATGCATAAGGAACTTGCCCAAGAGACAGAACATCTTGAGAATAATACCTAAAGAATTATAAATAAAGTATTCCAACAATGGTAAAAATTGTAAATGCCTAGAGAAGAAGGAAAAATAAAATTAGCATAAATTAGCATCATAAAGCAAAGGAAATAACATACATGTTGCAAATGATGTCTCAAAATTAATTACTTCTTGAGATAGAGGGAATGAAAACTGGATTTCTTGTACTGAGAATTGGGAAAGAGAGATGTAAGGGATGAAAATCGATCTTATCTAGAACTAAGATTAAGGTTGACATTATGAAAATCAATTTGAAATTATATAAAATATATCATCCACGTTTATTGAATAGGTGGGTTTCAATTTGACCTCTTTTTCAACTTTTATATATTAAGATGCACTAACGTATGTCATACACAAAGACAAAGTAAGGCTATAAACCTTCTACTTCAGTGCTTAAAATTAGACTGAGGCAGAGCAGAGGCACCTAAGTCAAAGAAAATAATTCAGGCCATTATACTGTGATGGCTTTCTGGCCCGAAAAAGTAGTTAATAAAGTAGTGTGGAACCCATCTCCCGTGGTTCTTTCAAAGAAGCTTTGCACTTTTATTGTCAAAACAAGATGCTTCTGGCCATTTCTCTTTCTTGCTCTTCTAGAGCTATAATGACCCAACTAAGTATTATGAATGCTATAGCTACAATATATAATGTAGAACGGACTGCCAATCTTGATAGTCTTTTTGTTATTAACTGAAGTATGTAATTTGTACTCTATTTCTACTTTTTTTTCAGAAATTGTGCTCAGGTTGTTCTCAAAAGATATTTCCCCATCAAAGAACCATTTTCTGAATATTAATAATGTAAAAAAAAAGTGCAGAACACTAGACAAGTTACGTGTCAAGTTTAATAACCAGTTTAAAACATAATCTTTACTTAATTGTTGTAAGTATAGGCCTGCCAATCAAGATACAAAGATATGCATAACTGCTTGTAAAGCCACTGTAAGAATTTTAACTCAATGTTTGTACAATATGAAATTAAATGTGAGTTGGTACTGTGAAGTGTAGGGAAAATAATAGACAAATAATTAAACTTTCCCTATTTGAAATATGATTTAAAAGCTAATATTTCTTTTCATAAACTTTCAACAATAAGGGAAGGCAATGTAGGGAAAATACAGGAACTATTTTTAAGTAAATACTCCACATAGTGTGCTTATCTTTATGGTTGTCAGTGTGGGAGAGTTGTAGGCCTAGTGCTTGGGATTTCTACTTAAGAATTTTTTTTGCTGTAAGGATGTTATTTAGTGCATCCTGCAATGGATTTGGAATTAATTAGTCCTTTAGTGCATTTCTTTTTTTAGAGGAAGCTTTTGAATGTAGGAAACATTTGCCTAAAATCTAGAAAGCTCAATTTCCAGGCAGCCAATGAAAGTAAGTGGCAGAAACTGAGTTGATAAGCATCTGTGTGGATACATCTTAAGAATACCTATATTTTTCTAGAAATTAAGGAAAAGTGTGTGGTCTACAAAGGAAAAACATGATTCTTGTGTTGTGTCATCTTCTTTATCTACCCTTCTTGCACTATATTACTACAGTTTTAGCTTTTCTTAATAGTTACGGAATTCTAGAGAAAATATAGGCCAAAAATCTACAAAACTCTACACCATCTTAGTGTTAATTCTAAGGAAGAATATGACTAAAAGTTCTTAACCACTACTTTCTTGCTTATGGAAAAAGATGATACAGAGTTAGAACTTCTCTGAACAGAAGTGTTCCCAGAGTGAACTACTTTGGTCAGAGCCTCTTCTTTAGGCAGAAGCCTGCATTTGCCTACAGTAACCGATAGGGGGAATGTGGCTTCATTCACTGGTGTAACTGAGCTAGGAATAAAAAGTCCTCTGAATTTTAAAATTTACCATTTAGCCATTATGCAGTGATGAATTTAAAGCAAGCAACTTAAGTTAAACTATAAACTTTCTCTTTAATTAGTTAAAGTTAGTTTCAATTATCTTTAACTAATCAAAAGTTATGAAGTTTCCTTTCTTAATTAAGAAATGTTGTCACCTTGAAAATACTTATATCTTTCCTTTTTTAACACAGTGATATCACATGATTTTTTTATCTTTCCTTTTTTTCAGATCATTTTAAGTTGTCATTTAAGTGACTTTTAAATAATTACTGACATTTAATTTACAGATTTATTTTTAGTCTAAAGAATATCTTGATCTTTTTGTAGAATAGGTGATTTGTAAGAAATACAAATTATGTACATTAATCAGGCAAACAGGTTGAATGTGTCAAAATTTACAGACCCCATACATAGTACACTTCTGTATACAGCTGAGATTATGCCATGTTCAATACTATTATGAATGAGTTGTATTCAGCTGATAAATGATCTGCAATAACTCTTCCATTCTTCATTATGTCTTACTGCTCTTGATACCTATTCCAATTATAAACTTCAACAAGTTCCTGATTTGATCTCTTTTTAAAATATAGCAATTTTCTCTTAGAATCTGACCTTGAAAGAATCTTTTAGCTTGATTCAGCAAAGCATTTCCTCACCGAAGGAAAAGTATATATACAAGTATATCCCATAGTTAAACAGTTAGATATTTCTATCAGAAAGATATTTGTAAATCATTATATTACTAAGCTTAATACATTACCAAAATTAATGTATTTTAAACTACTCAGTGTGATACACTTATTAAAACTAAATCAGATCATACTGTTTAATTTAAATTATGAATAGATCTTTCCTCTCCACTGTTCAGCCACAGACCTGCAGTTCATCAGAACTTTTTTCCAGCTTGCTTTCTACTCTCCAAACTATAACATAATTCTTTAATTTTCAGCTGTGCTTTCTAATAGCATATGAATACTTATATCAGAAAATACATGATTGAATTAATATGTGTACACACATTTCCTTCAAAAGAACATTATTTTTTCACTTATTGTCATTCATATTTTCCTAAACAGTTCTTGAGAATATTGATTTTTATGCCAGCCTTTTTCCAAAAGTTTGATTATTTTAATATTTGAACACTATTTATTTTTTTCTTGTAAAAAGTGTCTAATTTCTATTATTTCCAAGATAATGAGACTTAATTATTCTTAAAAATGTTTTGCCATTATTAACTTTTATTGCACAAAACAAGAACATCTACAGAGGATTTTAGTGTCTATGTTTCATCATTTTATTCATCACAATAACTTGAGTATTAGAAAAATAAAGTAGTAGTACTTCTGAGACTCCTCTGAGGTTTTAAATTGTTAGTATTGTAGAAATGGTGCTGTGAGCTGATGCCAACATGTGTTTCTGGAAGCATTTATAGTAATATAGCATCAGCAGAGCCGGTAATGGTATAAACAGGGCAAAGGAAATACCAGAAATGCAGCAGACGCTATTGATTATATGCCTTGGAGAATATTCCACTTATGTATTTTAAGTCCTGTCAATGTAAATCAAAAGGAAGTGATGTTGTCGGTAAGATCAAAATAACAGGCAGTGACAGAATTCTCACCATGCTGATGGAGCAGAGCACGATTTTGGAAATGGAGAAGACATCTATAGCACAAGTGAGATATTATAAACCATAGGAAAATAATCTGATTTAAACATCTGCATCATTGTGAATTGTGATCAAATTTATGCTGAAAGTTCATATGGCTGATAGGGCCATATCAGCTTTATGTTAAACTGATAGGACTGCTTTATGCTGAGTTTATTCATGTGTTTGAACTTGATCTAAGTCTTATTCCTGCCCTAAAGGTTTTCAGCTTTCATTATTTCTTAGGCTGTAAATCTGGAAGCCCTAGCGCTGTTTTTTAGGAACTGGAATGCATACCCAGCAAAGGCAATCATAAGGCAAGCATAAAAGTCTTGATTTAGAAGACAATGCTTAGTGTCCCTGTGATGGTATAGAACTAAAGAAAAGCTTTTCTTGGTTTTGTGAAGTCAAATCTACAAAAAGCCACATTACCAATTTTGGAATTAATATTTTAAATTACACAAAATATTACCTTCTTTCAAAAGATTTGTCACTATTCATTATTAATAAATCTAGGAATAAGTGTTAATATTGTGTTCTATGAAATTCTGTGCTAAGAATGGGAGCTGGGTTTGAAGCAAACATTTGCATTTTGTAATGTGGAAAAAATCCGATAAGAGTAGATTAGCCCTACAAGTTTGTATAAAAATAGGAATAGTAGAGTATCATTAAGCTTTTTTATAATAAAAGCATATTTAAAATATATTTCCATCTCTTTTCTTTGAATTGCATATTATATGTACATTTATTCAAAACACCATATTTTTCACTTCAGATAAATAGGAAGAAAATAAAATTATTTGTAATTTTTCAGACAATACTGCCACATAATCTGCTGTAAAGTAGATTTATTTTTAAATGAACCAGTGGATTTATCTTTTTTTTTTTAATTAACAAACAATGTCTTAAAAACAGCAGCAAGGGGCAGATCACATTCTGATACTGCACAGTTAAATCAAAACTCTGCTACTTGTCACCTAACTTTGAAAATTCAAAGATTAGTAAGAAAATCTACTTGTGGCAAGATATCAGTGGTAATGGATGTGCAATATGCTTTGTCACCTGGTGGAAAATACCATAGCTCCCTAGGTTTTAAGTGTGCAGTGTAGTTTTGAGTAGCTGACATGACACTACTATGTAAATCAGTACTAATAGTTTTTGTAACTCATCTGCAGTGACAATCAGTGATTTTACTTTAGGTAAGCTGAATGCTTTCAAAACGCTGTGGTGAATCGTATGTGAAAGAATATGAGCACAAAAGAAAATGCCATTTTGCACATTTTTACATGGATGTGATTTACCTGGACTTCTGCAAGGCCTTTGACACGGTCCCCTACAACATCCTACTCACTAAGTTGGAGAGATACAGATTTGATGGGTGGACCGTTCAGTGGATAAGGAATTGACTGGATGGCTGCATCCAGATGATAGCAGTCAATGACTCAAAGTGCAGATGGAGAGCAGTGACAAGTGGTGCCCCTCAGGGGTCCATACTGGGACCTGTGCTGTTTAACATTTTTATCAGTGATATAGACAGCAGGATTCAGTGCACTGTCAGCAAGTTAGGGGATGACACCAAGTTGAGTGGTGCTGTTGATACTCTAGAGGGATGGGATGTCATCCAGAGGGAACTGGACAAGCTGGAGAGGTGGGCCCAGGTGAACCTCATGAGGTTCAACAAGAGAAAGTGCAGGGTCCTGCACCTGGGTCGGAACAGTCCCTGCTATCAGTACAGGCTGGGGGAGGAGGTGATAGAGAGTAGCCCTGCAGAAAAGGACTTGGGGAGCTGGTAGATGAGAAGCTGGACACGAGCAGCCAGTGTGAGCTTGCAGCCCAGGTGGCCAATCACATCCTGGGCTGCATCTAAAGAAGTGTGGCCAGACTGAGGGAGGTGATTCTGCCGCTCTACTCTGCTCTGGTCAGACCTCAGCTGGAATACTGTGTCCAGCTCTAGAGCCCTCAGCACAGGAAGGACATGGACCTGATGGAGCAGAGGAGGGCCACAAGGATGATCAGGGGGCTGGAACACCTCTCCTATGAGGACAGGCTGAGGGAGCTGGGAATGTTCACCCTTGAGAAGTGAGGAAGGCTCAGGGGAGACCTAAGAGCCACCTTCCAGTACCTGAAGGGAGTTTATAAAAAGACTGGAGAGGGCCTATTTACAAAGGCCTGTAGTGAAAGGACGAGGGGTAATAGTTTTAAATTAGAAAGGAGTAGATTTAGATTAGAAATAACGAGGAAGTTCTTTACCACAATAGTGGTGGAGCACTGGAACAGGTTGTCCAGGGAGGCAGTTGAAGCCCCATCCCTGGAGACATTCAAGGTGGGGCTTGACAAAGCTCTGAGCAACCTGCTCTAGTTGAAGATGTCCCTGCTCTCAGCAGGGGGGTTGGACTAGATGACCTCTAGAGGTCCCTTCCAACACAGACATTTCTGTTTCTATTTTCAAAAATCATAAGAAGAAAGCATACTTTCTTATTCAGAAGGAAATCTTGGAAAAAGAGGCAAAAAGAGCTGTTAGGAGATGGATATCTTTCCCATCTGAGTGTGAATATTTTGTGAATCTGCAGCCAGATTCTGATGTCAATTATATCACAATGAGCTACTATCTGTTCAGCAGCTTTACAGACCCTGCCACATCCTTTCATTTCCCCTTAACAGACTGTAGGATACTTGCAGCATTTATTGCAGCATATACAAAATTTTGATTTATGCAGATTTTTCAGAATTTATGCCCACTCATTCCTTTTTCTTTCCCCATGAAATTGCTTACTCTGTATTCAGAGTGCTGAAGGAACATCCCAATGGTTATACATTTGGTACCAGGAACAGTATTAATACAGATTTATACAATTTACAAAGGAAAGAGACAGTTCATTTTCATAGGTTTTCTTTAGTAATTTAATTTCAATATGAAAATTAATCTTGCTTTAAAAAATAATCTTTATTTTATTACTGAATCATGATATTGAGCTCCAAAGATTTACAAGTCTCTCAGGTAACCCATGTACCAATGATCCTTCATACCTTTGTTTTATTCTCCCTGAATACCTTAGAATGCAATTCCCAGGTATGTTCTCATCATGGAATACTTCATTGGGTTTCAGGGTGAAGTCATACCGCAGGTGTTGATTTACATGAAGTTGTTTCAGGTTACTTCAGCGTTTGTGAGGTAACCATATGCAATTTCATACTGTGTAACAAATTCAGCATGATGGTTGTTTTTTTGTATCAGTATGAGATGTGTTATTTAGCTAGCAGAGTTCCCTCTATTACTACATGTTTTTCATTAATGGATAGCTGGCACACATTGATTTCTTGCTTAACAGTGACACTGACCAGAAAGGGCTCCAACAATCAATTTATCCATTCTGCTGAACTCAGCTAATAAGGTACTCAGGTGTTCCCACTGCTGCCAGTCATTTCTATCTGGTAAATTTCTGGATGTGTTATTCTCTCCACAGAATAAATGCTATTTGTGTCCATATTTGGAAATATAAGAGTTAAACCTGATTTTTTTTTTTTTTTTCTGAACTTCCCAAAATTCCAGGTTCTGAACCATGATTTAGAATGAAGGGCTTTTTTTTTTTTTTTTTATATGGATTAGTCTGTTATCCTGTAGTGATAAACAAACTCAAATCATTCTCTTCCTATATCTTAGAATTACATTTTATTTTAAGAATGTAAAATCTAGTTAGCATCAACTTACCATAGACTCACTTTTCCCACTCTATCTTTGTAATACCCTATCATGCTACCTAAGGATTTATCTACTTCTATGATATACACTATATGAGCTCTCTGTTTTAGGTGTGAAATCTGCCTATAGCTCTCACAGACCTACTAAGGAAACTAGAGAACATCAACTGGGTTTCCTTTTGATGGAATTACACTGGAAGATGTGTTCCAGGTGTGCACTATTTCAGCAGCTAATTTTCTTCCATTATGGGACCAGCCCCAAACCCACAAAGTAAAATCTCTGAAATATAGACAAACCTTATTATTAAATATTTCAATGTTCAGATCTCTTCCTATAGAGCTACTTCTTGTTAATTTTAGTGTAATCTAATCCCCTGATCCTTCAGGGGATGATAGGATGGCTAGATGGAGAGAAGTAAGCTCAGTTTTTAGCAAAAAAGAGTCATCCTGAGTGTTGAAGAAAAAGGTTCACTGGCTCTTCTACAGTTTTTGATCCTGGCATCACTCTCTAGTGATCCAGCTTCCTTGCAGAAGTTACAGCCATCCCGATCCCAGAGTTGGTGGGATACATATCCCTTCTCCATTACACTGAGTGAAAAGTTATGAACTGGAATCATGTGCAGTCAGGCTGTGTTGGAGTCATTGTTCTATGACTGGCCCAGTGGACTTGAGGGCAGCTAGCTATGCATTGGTGTAGCAGTGAAATGCTGCCTAACAGGAAATATCAGCAGTATTCTTTATTTTTTAAAAAACGAAGACTTTTGGTAAGAGTTACATGTCTGTTTGCTAATAAGGACATAAAATTACATAAGATACATTCTAGATCCTTATGAAAAATTGGTCTACACGGACGCCTTTTTGAATTATGATATGAAATGATAATTTTTAAGGTTGGTGGTACTAGTAATGTTAGAGAAATACAGCAGAATATATAGGTAGGTTCATCAGTTATAGAGAACCATCAATAGAAACTGTCAAAAAAGATTAGTTATTATTTCCAGTGTCATGCTTATTCTTCACTATTAAACATGTGCAGAAAGAGGTCTGCATATTGCATTTGGATCTTTATAAACCAAAAGAGCTGGAACAGAAATTAAGAAACAGTGGATGTGTATAGAAATGTACATATTTGAATACATCAGGGTCTGAAAACATAATGCATAACGTCTGCTAGTTCTAACACTTCTCTCTTCTTGGCCTTGTGTTTTCTTCAAATGGTATGTCCAAATAAAGGGAGTATTTTATCCTCTAAATTACAGTAAATATTATTCTTTTTGTCCTAGAAGCCAAACAGAATTCTGTAATAAGGCTATTTAGCACAGATTTTTAAATACTTTCATAGGAATTTTCTTCCAAAACTTTTTAAAATTGATAGTCTGTTTCTTCCTCATATTACAAATAAAACATTCTTTACTTACTTAAATTTAAAATATATAAATTACAAAACACTAAAGACATGAAATGAATCCCCAAATGCTGTTAGATTATTTAAACTGTAAAAATTCAAATAAAAGGAGTTATTATTGATGTTACCTTTTCCTAAATATTGGAAAAGCCATGATGACTCTCATATTAGTGTTGAGAGCTAAAAATTACAATGATTTCTCAAAACACTGTGATGCTGTCATCTATCCTTCCAAATGTTTGTACAAAATTCAAGACTGACAGAAACTAAGTGTCTTGTATACACAAAGCAAAGTACTGTTAATGTGTCCCACATGGAAAATATTTAATCTTTTTCTGACCTGAAAGATCATGTTCAGGATTTTGAAAGGTTACTATTTACTTTGGTTCTCCTTCATGAGAGTTCTTTGAGTAGTTGAAGTTTCAAGACATGCTGGAAACCAAGCTACTGAAAAATAACTCAGTTAAGAGTCTCAGAATTGGCTGTTCCGTGAGAAGAGATACATACTCACAGATTCTTGCTCCTTTGAATTTGTCCTTAGTCAAGCATTAGAACAAACAGAGGTGAAGAATTATCCTGTTATCATTCTTCTAAACTAAATGAATTAGGATGTTTTTCAAAAGCTGAATCCACCAGATTCATGTTATACACTGAAAACTGTCATTGCATAGAAGATATATCAGCTCCTTGCTCTAGCAAGATTAAATAAATAGCTCTGCAAGGCTGAACTCTTTAAATTGTAAGTGTTTCTGGAAAGGACAATTCCTGGCATCTCATGAGTGACAAAGAGAATGAAAGATCCAAGTAAGAGCCTTGTGAAGGAAATGAAAATATTTTATTATGAGTTGAAAAGTTTGAGTTGCACATTATAAGGGACTACCTTTTGCTAACTTAAAGATCAGTTTGGTAATCTCTCTCAGAACAACTCTTACCATCATTATTTATAATTAGACCTAGGTTAAGAGTTTCTGGACCACCATTAAAAGGTTAAGGCAAAGCTTCAGTGTAAAATATTGTAAGCAGAATCCTCCATCTCTCACCTCATGAAATGCAACTTTGAATGTTTTAATACATTCGGTTGCATTGTTTATTTTTTCATATTTTCATAGATCTTAGCAGCAGTAATGACATCAGAATCAGACATTTCCTGTCAGGTATTGCAGAGAAAAGTCTTGTCTCTGCCATTACTGTTTCATGTCCCAGTTAATAAGGAACAATAAGTTTATAAGTATTTGGGTTTTCTTCTCTTAACACATGACTAGAACTCTTAACTACTAGAAATTTTGAAAAAATCCGAGGAAGTATGAGAAGGTTATGAGCTGTGGACTCCAGACAGCTAAGGGAAGTGCTGAAGTTCATTACAGTCCTGATTCTTATTCTGAAGGCCTGATAGTATTTACCATTCACAAGACAAAATTAATAAAAATTAGTGGAAGAACATTCCTGTCTTGTGAAGAAAGAGAGTAACTGGACAGGCTGACTGTAGTACATACTTGTGACCGCTGTCTATTGTAAAAGATTAAGTAATCTATTTCACTAGTAAATACAAAACAAAAATGTGGGATTTGTGAGAATTTATTCAAGAATTTCTTAAGAACAAATTTTCCTGGTTTGTTGAAGATTTACTGTAAATTTTGGACTACAGGAGATTTTATAATATAAAATACAAAATAAAATCTTAGTCATTCCTATGTTCATTTTCATGCACAATTGTAGAACAAACATTTAGAACAATTTTGAATAGCTATATTGTGGTTTGGAAAACTCAAAATTAATGTAGGTAAGTACTGAATCTGATTTCTGAAGTGTTGTCTGCAATATTTAAAGGTAAATATGTTATGAATATGCTGTCTGTAATGGAAGTATTTGTGAAACTGACTAAATAAAGATGATTTTTCACGTCTGTGACATAACCCTTATGTCCATGCATGTCTTTGACCCATTATCAAATTTCTTCCCTCTGTGCTTCTCCACTGTTATAAATGAACAACCAATTTACAATCCTGACCTTTATTTAAATTCTTGGATACAACTGTTACTTGAATTTCTTATCCTTATAATTAGAAAATTCATACCTACATTAAAATAACAATAGCAAAATAGATGACTCAATTTACTTGCTGGCCAATGCATTCTGGCGGGGTTGCTCTATAATCAAATTGCTGGTTGTCCCTGCTTTGTACTTTGTGTGAAGCTCATGAGAAGCTTTTAGGTGAGTTGTTCAAAACCTCTTCTCAGATCTGACTCTGAGTTTCTTTTATCTTTGCTTTACTTCAGCTAGCCATACAGAAATTTCTTATTCCATTTGTCTGGTAGAAATGAATTTATAAGAAATAAAAGAGAAATCAGGATAATATTTTACAGCTTCAGTGCAGGTTAAGTAAAAGAAAAAAAAAAAAAAAGGTAACTGGGACTGATGCAGTGCCATTGCAAGGAACAGTCAACTATCCAGTTGATTTCTTACACACTGAAGCCCAGGCAAAACCACAAATCAGTGTTTTTGGCATAACACTGCTGGTGAATCAAAGAACAGGATAGGAAGAAAAGAGAAGAGAAGAGGAGAAGAAGGAGGAGAGGAGAGGAAGAGGAAGAGGAAGAGGAGACGAAGAGGAAGAGGAGAAGAAGAGGAAGAGAATACTTCAGTTGGAAAGGACCTACAATGATCATCTATTCTTACTGCCTGACCAATTTAGGGCTGACAAAGTTAAAGCATCTTAATAAAGGCATTGTCCAAAATGGTTTTTAAACATTAAGAACTTTGGAGCGTTGGCTGCCTCTCTAGGAACCCTGTCCACCCTCTCAGTAAAGAAAAGTTTCCTAATGTCTGGTCTAAACCTTCCCTGTGCAGAACTTTGGACCATTCCCATGCCTCCTATCACTGGTTACAAGGGAGAAAAGATCAGCACCTCCGTCCTCATTTCCCCTCCTCGGGAAGCTATAGAGAGCAGTGAGGTCGCCCCTCAGCCTTCTTTTCATCAAACTAGACAAACCCAAAGTCCTCAGCCCCTCCTCACAGCATGTGCCTTCCAGTCCTTTCACCTGCTTTACTCTCCTCTGGATGTATTCAAAGACCTTCACATACTTCTTAAATTGTGGGGCCCAGAACTGCACACAGTACTAAAGCTGAGGCTGCACTGATGCCGAATACGGTGGGATAATCCCCTCTTTTGACTGGTTGGTTCTACTGTATTTGATGCACCCCAGGATGTGTTTTGCCCTCATGGCTTCTAGGACACACTGCCAAACATCTCCAAGAATTAAATTAGTACTTTCTTGATGCTCTAAAAATTGTGCTAGGCTTTCTTAGCTTTAAGATAGCATGGAGATACAAGGTCCTTTTTCTGAAAGTTTATATTAACTGGGACATTTTTGACAAATAGAAAAAAAAGAAAAATGGTAAATATAATAAATGTCTGGATATTTTGATAAATTGAAAATTTGGAATAAATAACATGGGTTTATAACTAATATTGCTTTAAAGTTGGATGATATGACTGAAAGATAAAAAAAAAAGCTTGGTGTTAGGGATTAAAATCAAAACCATCTGTAGTTCTTAATAAAACTAGGCACTAAAGAAAAATAGCAAATAAGGGCTAAGTAATCTCAGGAAAAAAAGAAATCATAAATGCAATCTTTATGAATTACTTGTTATTAAAATTACTTAAATCTTCAGGCTGTAATTCAGTCTGAAACACCAACTGAAAAAGTTCTGAGAAATTATCAGCCTGATGGAATATAAACATAACCAGCTCCATTTTTATCTGAAATAATTCTTGCAGATAGGCTAGGGTAAACAACAAGAAAATGGTAAAATTGCATCTTTTGGTTATAGATCGAGGCTTGATTCTCATGCTGCCTTTTACTTTGTTCAGTCATATCTATACAACATATGTCAAGTTTTAAACACCTATGGAAATTTGTTTTTCAAGTTATTTTTATCCCCTAGAACATTGGACTCACTGATATTTGTGTGATTTATGTATAAAATTATGAAAAGCTTTTTCCTCCAGAATTCATGGGATAACAGTAAAGTGTTTCTAATATCTTTGAAGCCAGAACATACTGGTTTTGACTTTGCATGGACAAAGTTTAGCATGGAGTTCAAGTGGACCTTGTTTTTGTCACAAAGCATAATCTGGTTCTTTACTGCTTCCACAGCAAAAGCCATTCTCCACTATGGAATCTTTGAGAGTTACCATTTCTCAGGCACTCCCATTTGTTCTCTTGGACTACTTCAAGTGAGGCATGTGCCCAATTTATGCTGTTGGGAAAGTCTCTGAACACTGAAAATATTTGGTCTTTTTCTGCTACAACCTCCAATTCCCTTAGCTCTGCATTTGCTCTCAACAGTGCCCAATGACAGGACAAGAGGCAATGGGCACAAATAAGCACACAGAAGGTTCCATCTGAGTCCTGGGCTTAATTACCACAACGTGTTCTATATTCTTATTAAATCTTATTTTAAACTGTCTTCTATGTGTGTGCATTTGTATATGTGTGTATATGTGAGGAACTGTAATCAGCCACCCTACTGCCTGGACCTCCAGACAAGGAACTGCAACAGCCTCACATCTACAGGGCTGAGACAGAAGAAATACAATGGGTCCTGTACAAGACAACCAAATTCACCTACCTTAGGTAACTTAAATTACAAGATTTTCCCCATATACCTCTGTTAACAGTGTAATCATTGTTTTTTCAGTCTTGATCATCATTCACTTGATGTGGCTAATTTTAATCTTAGTATTTTCATCTGAGTCTCTGAACTATAAGATAAAAATACCGAAGAGATACGTATCCATCTTAATGCTGGTTGTCAGGTAACTCACAATCATTGGTAATTCCAGCATGTTTGTAGCAAATATTTCACTCCATTATGTTTTTATTTGTCTCTTTTAATGGATGTGCCATTCAGGGATATTCTGTTCCCTATGGTGACAATATGTAGATATGGCCTTAAACTGGAATTTGGAGTATGACAGAACTGAAACAGAAACAGTTCTGTGACAGCATTTCTGTTCTAAAAATTACTGTTAAATAAATATTGATATTAAAAAAAAAAAATAAATCCCAGACAGGAGTTAGTTTATACTTGAATGAAATTTGAGATTACTGCCTTCTTAAGTATTATGATGGAAAAGAAATATCAATTAGGCTAGGATTATTTGCAGATATACTTCTAAAGCTAAGAAAAATACACAAAAGAAATGGAGTGAACTTCATATTCTCTGAATTATCTTTCATTATCATGCCTGACTTCTTCACCTACCCCTAGGTGGAATTCCATAAATGTCTTGCTTCGTATGGGACCACTGGGACTGTAGAACTGTGTAAATCAATGGCTGATGCTTGTGAGATTCATCTGGAATTAGTTATGTAGACCTCTTCCCTTTCTTAACTGTGATACACAGCTATTTGTAACAAAAACTGTCTTCTTAAATTAAAAGTAACTTCTGTACCACAGGATATTATCAGAGGAAGAATTTTTGAAGCAGTTATGTGCACTGAGCATTGGCCTCAAAATCCAGAATTTCATGTCCACTGTTTTTGCTCACTTGAATCAGGTCATGCCTTGACCATTTCATCCAAGTAACTTTGGCATCGCCTGGCAAAGTATGTAAATCCTGACAGATGGGTTTTTTTTGTTCTTTCTATGCCTGAACTGTTCCTCATTAAAGAAACATGATCATCATTTTGCATGATTTTTTAATGTCTTTTGTCAGAAGAGGGGTATTTATATTAAACCATCTTTTCCTTTCCCCCTGCTTTCTTTCTGATCCATTAACAGATTAATGCACTGAGTCAAAGCACTGCAAATGTCCAGAACATGTCTCTGCAAAGAAACAGTAAATTGTTATGATTTAATCCCAAATACATCACAAACTTATATAAGAACTTAAGTGTGGCATCTTGGCTTTGTGTAAACAGTCATAACTCTCTTGAAATCCATGTAACTGTTTTTCTATACCTGCTGCAGATATTATAAATGGTCAAACTGTAATGAAATCTTTCCTTATATATATATGAATTGCTAGTTGAATTGGTTTATTTCTTTGGATTTTTTTAAACATAATGGAACTAATAATTAGAGATTGATGATATTAAAAAACAAGCGCATGGTTCCTGGCTACAAACTCTTGATAATAATTAAATCAACCTAAATAGGCACTGAAGCAGTCAATCATCATCCTTGCTGTGCTCTGTCAGTACTCCACTCTCACTGGGCAGAATGTTTGCCAAAGTAGTCAAATGCTGATCAGGAACACATTTGTTACATAGAAAGAACAAGTTGGAATTAATTTCATGGCATAGTGTGTATATGTACAGATATACACATAAATGATTTTCCATATTTTAATATATTTTCCATTTCAAATAAAACCTGGGAACAATCTTTTCAAGAATCTTCAGAGTATGAAATAAGGTTCAGAATAAATAAATCTTCTAAGAAATGCCACTACACAGACAAGTTACTTAGGTTGGCAATATAAATTAGGTGGCTACCTTAATATTGATATGTCAAGAAAGATGAGACATTTGATTACTCTGAACTTAAAGAGAAGAGACAAATTTATATTATTTACATTTAGTTTCTCCAGAAATAAAGAATGATATTCCCACAGTGAACTGAAGGTTTTTCTCATCCAAAGCTACAATATTATTTTAGCAATCTCTAGGTGTATATATGCCCATGGAGTAGATGGGTCAGGGGAACTGTATTTTGGAGTAACATTTTGAAAGACCTTGATTGTCCTTCACAGGATAAGTATCTGCTAGAAATAACTGTGGGTAAATTCCACTTATGCAGTTCAGAATTTAAACTCTTTTTGTAACTTTATACTAAAACAATACACGGTCTCACATATATCTACTAGCCACTGACATTCTCAAAGCAAAAAAAGATTCTGCTGAATTTTGGATAACATTTTTTACAAAGGGAACAGTTAAATAAAGATTAGAAAGCCTCTTTCAGAACTGTTAAAAGGTGTGTTCTTATTTTCTTAGCTTTCAGTTTTACTCCCACAGTGATGTATCTCCCATTAAGGGATGAAGAAAATTTGCATAAAAAAAAGATATTTGATATTTTTTCTCAGCCTGTATTCAGTCCAAATAGAATCCATTTAGCTGACTTACCACAGCTGAATGAAGGCTGGGGCCTTCAGTCCACACAGAGATCCATAAAGATGCAAACTATCTATCCTAAATTCATTCTCAGTAGCTTCCTGTTCTCAGTAGGAGACCAAATAATTTCTATGAGGCCATCTGTCTTTATAGTAATGTTACACAATGTCTAGTTTAGGCATACATTCATATTTCTGCTTCTTTCAAGAGTCCAGAGGGCAAAACAGAGAAGATAGTGATATCAGGATAAGTAGTACAAATAATATTACGCTTGGCATAGACTAAGGATATTGTAGAATCGTAGAATAATTTAGGCTGGACAAGACTCTTATTATCATGAAGTCCAATCATTAAGCTACTATCACCAAGTCCATCACTAAACCATGTTCTTAAGAAACACATCTATAGGTCTTTTAAATTCATTCAGGGATGGTGATGCTTCCCTGGGTAACCTGTTCCAAGCCTTTTTGGTGAAGAAATTTTTCCTAATATTAGCCTAAACCTCCACTGGCACAACTTGAAGCCTTTTCCTCTTGTCCTATTGCTTGCTATGTGGGAGAAGAGACCAACACCCACTTTGCTACAACCTCCTTTCTTTCAGGTAGCTGTATAGAGTGGTAAGGTCTCCCCTCAGATTCCTTTTCTTCAGGCTAAACACCACCACTTGCCTCAGCCACTCATCATAAGATTTGTTCTCTAAACCCTTCACCAGCTTCACTGCCCTTCTTTAAACATACTCCAGCACCATTATGTCTTTCTTATAGTGAAGGGTCCAAAACTGAACACAGGATTCCAGATATGATTTCACCAGTGCTGCGTAGAGGGGCGTAATCACTTCCCTAGTGCTGCTGGACATGCTATTTCTAATAGAAGCCGGGATCCTGCTGGACTTTTTGGCCACCTGGGCTCTCTGCTGGCTCATGTTCAGGTGTCTGTCGACCACCACTCCCAGGTCCTTTTCTGCTGGGCAACTTTCCAGTCACTCTTCAACAAGCTGCATGCATAGTATTCCATAGGATTGTTGTGACCCAAGTGCAGAACCTGCCACATAGGTATAGCTGCAGTCTCTTTCCAAATTCTGCTTAAGAAAGATTTCCAGAGGTCTTCTTCAGCACAGGATCTGTATAGTAACAAAAATTTTCCCCATAACTCCACTTCCCTCTGATCTATGCATATGGTGTTAGGTTGGATCATGGACTCTGAAAGAAGTCTGTATTATCTGCTACCTATTACATGCGATTTAGTACCATTCCACTTTACACCAGCTGAGACTTTGGCTAACATAGGAAGAACATTCACTGAAAAGACAGAAATCTGTACTATGTTTCTGTCTTATCTCACTTCCCCTGGACCTATAAGTTAAAAATAGCTAATAGCTTTTTTTTCAGTGAGAATTTGCTGGGGAAAAAGCCATTCTATGCCTGGATCTAGAGTTGTCATGGTTACACAGTTGACAGAAAGTATCTGCTTTTTTATCTGTTTAGGGTTTTTTTTTTTGGTTGGTTGGTTTTGTTTTTTTTCTTGAATACATTTCCAAAATTCAGAAAAAAAAAATTTAATTTACATGATTTGCTGAAGAGAGTTTAGGAAAAAAAATAAGAACTTTTGAAAATTATAAATATAATTTGAGGCTTGTTTTGCATCTTCTGTAATTGCCATTTAATAACATGTGTAATTAGGCCACATTTTAGTAAAATCATACTATTTAGATTTATTTTCTCCAGAGCAGAAGGATTTTATTGTCACTGTCAGCTAAAGGACTTTGTTGGGAACATGCAGTAACGAGCACTCCTATTAAGACTTGCAGGTATGGCTAACTGTAGTTAATGCAGATGCTATGTGTTCTTCAAAAGGCAGCCCTTAAAATTGTATTTGATTTTCTGGGTATTTTAATTTTGTAAAAGCAGCACAGTTGCAATAAACTGATGCAAGAAATACAATGGAGGTATTTTTGGAAGTACTTAACAACTGCACAGGATTAAACTAGTAATTTTTTCAGATATAAAACTGATATTGAATATTGATCATGGCAGTGAACTTCTAATTTATTACTTTTCTCAGAGAAAACACTGCTTATAGCTGTATTTCTTGTTTACTTGCTGTCTGAACAGCACAGTTATGCACTCCATTGAACACCATTGCAACTCTCATTGAAAGAGTGAAGAACCTAGTTATTCTGTGTGCTATAAATCTTGGTTAAATCAGTGAACTTTATGGGCCTGGACTTCCGGGTTCGGGTTAGTAGATTGTCAAGTATTCTTGCTATTATTTCCTATGCAGGAAAAAAGAAAGCAGGATGTTAAAGAAATGGACCACCATTAGCTGCCATTATTACAGCTGAGATATATTTTCAGGTGAAAAATAGGGAAACAGCTTTTTTTCTCCTTTTTGAAACTTCATTGTTTGCAAAAGGGTTTCCATGTGAAAGTTGGGGGCATATTTCTCTTTCTTCTTGATGTTCTTTTCACTTTCAGATCTTTTAATTTAGGGAGCTGAGACTTGATGCAAAATGATGAATCTCAATGGACATGGACTTCATAACTTGACAAAATGGTGCAGGACCACACTAAAATGTCCAGGTGAAAAAAAAATCCATATTTTATACATTCGAATGTGAATCATTTAAACTGTCTTAAAGATCAAATTTAGTTATTGGTTCCCTCCAGACTTTTTCACAAGCAAGCATTTGCTTCTACTAACTGCTTATAGAAAAGGCACAGTCCTAATCAATAGTCTAAATGTGTAAATAGATTTATTTGGGGAAGAATGTTGATCTTAATTTTATAAGGAGAAGCCACAGTTTGGTTCTGTGGCGAAGTAGTTCTTACTGGCCCAGCATGTTAGGACAGGGATGGTGAAAACCTCATTAGTTTCCTTTAAAATTCCATGCTTAGTTGGCACTATAATTTAAAACATTTTAATAGTGAATATCTTGAGCTTATTTTGCAGAAGGACATAATTCTGAGAGCTTTAACAGCTAAGTGGTATTCACTCCCAAAGTTTTTATTGTACATGGTCGCTAAACTTTCTGTATATTTTTGCAAACATCTGCTTTTCTGTGTTATTTCTACACAGAAACTTTGGAAACTTTTGACCTCAGAATCTCTGGTATAATTGTAAGAAGAATTGTTCAAATCCCTCATCTAACAAGGGCAGAAGTTCTAAAGAGAAAGAAAGCATACACAAATTAGAAGAAAAATAAATTCACAATCAATATTTTTGCCACATTTACGTAAAAAAATTCCTTAAGGGTTCATTGCCATAGTACAGTACAGAAAAAATATCCCATGGAGAAATATGAATGCATTGACATTAGCTTTTTGTACTGTAATTAGTCTATGAATATTTTAATTGTTAAATAATGTAAAAAATTGTACATTATCTATGTTTAATGCATACATCAACTTTTTTTGAAAATGTATGTATTTATCAATCAAAGCCAAACACTTGGAAAATTAGACACACACATACATTTTGCAGATATTTATATTAGTTAAAGTCAGGACTGAAATAACTTCTCCTCCTTGAATTGTCATGTGGCATGTTTAGAATGTAAATTAAAACCAGCCAATTGTGTCTTTCCCTTAGGTTCACAAGAAGGTTAGAAAATAAACTGTCTAAACAGACATGGAGTAAGACTCTTAAAACAGATGGCTCTGTTAGTGACCATGGAAAGAATCTGTTACTGGCAAGACATTAATGTGCAGACTTTTGCAGTGCTTGAGCAAAATTGTCCATTGCATTATTCCAAAGCAGATCTTTTTTGAATTACACTTTACATTTTACTATTACATTTTACTATTTTTATATTACATTTTACTATTTTTAGTCAGAAATGACAAGGGTTTCCCAATATTTATTTGGAGGTAGGAACCCCCAGACACTCTCTCCATGTATTTGGAGGAAAAGAACATGGTCAACCTCCTTCAGCAGTGCAGAACCTTCATTCCTCCATGCTTGTTCCTGACATGGCAGCTGTGACTGTCCAGGCCTGCCTTGTTTTTTCCCTCCTAGATTCAGGTAGATACTGGTCATTTCTTGACTATTGGCTAGTGTTTAGATTAATAGAAATTTTATATGACAAAGACTAATATTGGTCAGTGGAACAGAGCAAGGAGTCACAGGGAGAGCCTTGTGTTTCCACAAGACGTCCATAGGAAAATGGAAAAAATAAAACCACCAAAAATATCCATCTCTTTCCAGTAATTGATTTATTCTGCTATTCTAAAGCATTCTTTATTCTGTTCTGTTAATTTAATGCAATTTTGCATGCTTACAAAAATTCTCAGAAAATACTTTGAAAAAGCACACAAAGTCCTGAAGAAGAGAAATAGTTTATATCCTGGGGTCTTGGGATGAATCACAAGCCAGGGAAGGGGAGCAGTTCCTTGTGATATTAGGGGTTGGCAAACTTGAAAGAAATTAAATCATTGGATTAATGTTGAGAATAACAGAGTAGGGCGTACAAAAACAGCAAAAAGACAGAATAAAACAAACAAACAAAAAAGGAAATGCTTTCTAGGGCCTTCGAGAGATATGAAATTGTTAAGTGAAACCTGCTTCATACTCTGAAACCCTGTAATGAGAGTAAAGTCTTCAGAGGGACAGTTCTTAGTGGCTGTATTTACAACCAAACTACTACACGTAAACTTCAGAATGTGGAATGGTTGGTGAAACCATACATCACAATTTAATATTCATCTGTACAAAATACATCTCATGAAAGCACTTTGTCAGATGCAAGAGTATTTTTTTTTTAATTGTATTTCTCCAATTTATGACAAAAATTACTGTATATCATGCAAAAACACTGTTTAGCAGTTATCTGAGAAAAAACATGATCCAAAATAAAAAGCAAATACAGTTGATGGCCTGAAATAGTGTTAACTAATTTGATCTTATAAATCACATAATAAATAAAAGATATGTTTTACTGTCCTTGAAGAATCTGACTGTCATTGCCAAAAAAAAAAATCATATAAAGTCTGAGTGTTTCAGTCCTTTATTGGTCTTGTATCACAAAACTGAGTAAGCTGATCTCCAGAGTTCAGAGAACTATTAACAGGTGCTTTTTCTTCTTAAATTAAATGATTTCAGCTTGATTGCTTTTGATCACTGCCACTGAGTGATATTACACAAGGGGCAGATATTGCAAAAACAAGGCAAGTCCAGGAGTATCAAATTCTGCTTTCTCTTCCTCTGTTCTTGTGAGGATTTACCCATTTAGAAATATGAGATAAGCAACACTAGCAACCCAAGTTATAGAGAGTTTCAGTTCTCGCTAAAAAATTACTCTCAAGAATGCATAAGAAAATCATTAATGAAATTACCTATTCACTGCATTTCATTTTAAAGTTCATACAGGTCCCTATGTTAGGGACTTGATCTGCCTTTGCTTTCAATGGTAAATGCAGTGTTCTTCCAAAAGGCAATTCTTGGCTCCAAAGTGAAAGAGGATTTTGAAGGAAATTCTTTTAAACCAGAATCTAGTAGCAAGTTTCTAATATTTTCATCTTAAAGAATTCTTTTTTCTTGTTTTCCTTATCAGTGTAGGGTGTCCCTCTTATATCCAAATTCAACCATATCAAGCCCTATGTATTTACTCAATTTTGGCCTGGGTATGACTGCATGCTTAGGTCTGTAGCACCCACAGAAAGAAGAAATTATCTTAATATTATTCAGAGTACTATTGTATCAAGTTCTACAGTGGATTATGATCTATTTGATATACAATACAGTACTGTGAGTTGATGAAGCTGCATTAACCAATATGTGTGGACTGAGGAGTGCTGTGTCCTTATACATCTGGTGCATATTAGATTAGATACTCTATGTTTGGGGAACTTTATCCAAACTGGGTTTAAGAATGGGTCAACATGCTGTTAACATATACATCTTTCTGACATTTAAACAATTCCTTAATCTTTTAGGGTTTTTTTCCTTGATCTTTTAGGTGTTTTTTTTCCTTCCCTATCTGTGATTGTTTCATCCATGTGATTAGATAATACTTGTTATCAAATGCAGATGATGCATGAGCTGAGGAAAGATACAAGTCAGACACTACATAGGGCAAACAGAGTTTTTTGGTAAGGTAAGATAAAAGTATCCCCCAAAAGTGGCAGAGCTGGCTAGACAAGTTAGTAACAGAATTATTATTTTGAATTTCTCTTTACCTTTTTTTTCCCTGTGATGCAAAGATGGTTTTCAATGTTGTAATTATAGCAATCACAGATAACTTCAAAGAGTTAAGATCATCTTATCAAGTTGAAATACATCCTAATTTGAGGGGTATATATTATATATACATTTTAATATATTTTATATAAAATATTTATAGATTCTGAAAATATTTTATCTATTTATATAC
>JANHFX010028730.1:25121-41429 GCA_027560015.1 Chloroceryle amazona
ATATTTTGTGGGACTGCAGAGATGTTCTTAGTTTGTGTGCTTGGAGAGAGAATAAGTAAAATCAGTGATGGTTAAGAGGACCAGCAAAACGCACAAGCCTTGTACACTTCTAAGACCACAAAAATGATCTGAGAATCGAGCAAAGTCACTCCAAATCTAGAATAGTATCACAGAAATTAAAAGGAGACCTTCAGGACTACTGGCGTAGAAAAGGCGAGATTTCCTTAGGGAGGATTTCCTTCTGAGATATGGGAGCATATTGTTGGAGAGGGTTCTTGTCAGCACAGCCTCAAATAATAACCATGTTGGGCAATTCCATTCCTACATTTAACAAGTTCTGCCTTTAGACTACTGAGCTTTATTGCACCTAACCTTTTCCCAATGGAAAACTTCTTCCTTCTATGACAAGATGACCTGCTTAGTGGAGGAAGGAAAGGCTGTGGCTTTTGTTTACTCGGACTTTACTAAAGCCTTTGACACCATTTCCTTGCAGAAACTGGCTGCTCATGGCTTGAATGGGTGTACTGTTTGCTGTGTAAAAAAATGTCTGGAAAAGCAGGCTCAAAGAATAGTGATGAATGGAGTTAAATACAGTTCATGACTGGTCACAATTAGTATTCCCCAGGGCTCAGTATTTGCTCCAGTTCTGTATAATAACTTTATCGATGATCTGGATGAAGGGATGAAGTGCACCCTTAGCAAGTTTCCAGATGACACCAACCTGGGTGGGAGTGATGATCTCATTGAAGGTAGGAAGGGTCAACGGAGGGATCTGTTGAGGGGCTAAATTGATCAGCTGAGGCCAGTGGTAAGAAGTTCAACAAGGCCAAGTGACGGGTCCTGCTCTTGGGTCACAACAACCCTGTGCAATGCTCCAGGCTAATCAGTGTGGCCAGCAGTGCTAGTGAAGTGATCATAAATCCCTGTACTCAGCACTGGTGAGACTGTACTTTGTCTACTGTGTTCAGTTTTGGGACCTTCAATGCAAAAAACATACTGAGGTGAGGAACACATCCAAAGAGCAACAAAGCTGGTGATAGGTTCCTGGAGGTACAGGTGTGGGGAAGGATGACAGGATGCACACATTCTAGCTTTTATTTTTCATCTCCATCTGCATTGAGTGCTAATTTATATTCAGGCACCTGAGCTGGAACTAATAATTCCATCTTCTCTTTTCATATCAACATGAGTGTTTTCTGGTTCTGAACATTTAAATGATGGTAGGTGGCTAAACTGGATATTTAAGTGCCTAACTATTGATCCCTTAGGTGTATATTTTATGTTGCTTAACATCCAAAATCATATGTGAAATGGTTCTAATTCATATGTGAAGTGCTTCTAATTTGAAGACATGGATCTTCAGGTATCAGAAGAAAAATAAAAAATAATAATATGTCTTGTCTTTATGCAACATTCACCAAACACTTACAATTATCCATAGTACAGCTTGTCCACAAGTGGAATTACTTTGGTACAGCTTCTATCATACAGAATAGTCTATCCGTGCCTGTATTCTTTTTTTTTTAAATTATTTTTTTATTTAGCTCATATGTCTCTTAGATAGAAAAAAATAAAGTCCATTTGCTGATAGTACCTAACTTCTCTCTTCATCAGTTCCTGTATTATTTATTATTCAGATTTGTTACTGTATTATTTAAAAATATGAAGTGTTTTAGAATACATTTTTTATGAAAGGTGCATTACTAAATAAAGTTATGCTGTTTATTAGATTTAATGTCTTCTACTTTTACAATAGCTCTGAATGACAATGTTATACGTTAAAATATTAAAGTCATTAAAGCCACTTTAATCTATGAGAACATTTTGCTTAATGCTTTTCATTTCCTTATTCTTTGTCTGTGTCAATGAATTGAGGTCAAGGAAAATACAAATCTTTCCTCACTCATAGGATATCTCTTTCTGATTGCATGCCAACAGTGGAATTTGCTCTTGGTCTTTCTTATTAGATATTACAGTTTATGTATTTGAATTTGAGTTATTCCTTAAATATTTTTTTTTTTTCTTTACTGAACAGGCTTTTTTTTTTTTTTTTTTCATTTCTTGTAGGATATGCTTATATCAAAGAAAAGCAGTTTGCTCAGTAAATATATAACAGGTGTCACAATAATAGGCAGTATTAGAAAGAATAATAATGATATATTTTTACTAATGAATACCTCTGTCAATGGATCTATGAGTTTTGAACAAGAATTACTAAAACAGAGTTTAATTAAATAATACAATATATGCCAGTAGATCAAAACAGTTGAATAATAAAAATGGAAGCACAATAAGCAAACACAGAAAGCCTCATAAATAAAATATTTCATTAACCACCCAGAGGTAGAATAGCAAAAATACTACTTCAAATTTGGACTGGAAAACTACCACAAAGATTCCTGTACAGAGAATATTATTCTAGTACCTCTGCTGACATGGTTTGAGCCATCAAGCTTCCATTGCAGGTCTTAACATAGACCACAGGGAAACATACATGTTTTAAGTTGCAACAACATTTGAAACTTCCTTTCTGAGCTGAACCTTAGTCTCATACAGAGGAGATTAAACGTTTATGACTCTGGAGTTTTCCTTTACATAGGATGGACTATGAGGGCACATTAGCACTTCTCTGAATACACTGTTAAAGGGATTTTAGAACAAGTTGATAAGATGCATTGTAGCAATTGTTTGATCCCAGAGGATATCTAAGAGTTTTGTCACTGGCTATTAAAATATTTAGTAGCTAAACCACTAGTTATGGAAATCTCTAAAATATAGGTGAAAGCTGGAAAGGTGTCCTGAAGAAATACGTAGAGGGTGTAATTGTTGTCTGTGTATCCTGACCTATACTTCTTCCCATGGTATCTCTTAATAGCTATTCTGAAAGAACAGACACAGGTCTATATGGACCTGTGATTTTATCCAGCACACTTGTGCTTCAGCAGTCTAATATTTTCATACCATTACTTAACCTTCCATAATTGTATCTGTAAATAATAAAAAATGAAAACTTTTTTTTTTTAATTAGGATTGCTGATTAGTCATATTCTTGAATCTCTATCCAGGGTGCTTGATAATTAGATCCTGAATGAATTCATCAGTAGGTTATTAAACCAAGCTGCTTGAAATTTATGTGCTCTATTCTTCTTTCTGCACTTCTCCCTCTACACTTTCCATGCCTTGCTGCACAGCATCTTAACTCAAATGAAAGAATTGGAAAGATTGTCATGCCCTACCTAGCCTTCTGTGTAGTCTGTTGGTTTAGATACTTTTTTCAAAGGCTGATGCAGTCATTAAAAAGCCCATAAAACCCAACAAAATCTCATGAAGTATTCTGACTACTCAAGAGATAATTATGATGCCAAGAACTTCCAAAACTAAAATGGATGGCTTTCAAAACGTCAAGTTTTTCAGTGTATTATTCATTTATTATATTTGGTCTCCAAGAGGATAAAATGAACTTCCATGATGAATTAAATGAAGTAAGTGTGGTGTAGATACAGTTTCATGTTCTTATCTGTTATGTGACATATTATACAAAGCAGAAGATGGATAAATTGTGAGTCATCATAGCCTAAGACTGTATAAATAGAAAAGCTACGCTTTCAATGGAATAACTTTTCAAAAGGTGTACAAAGGAGAGACAGGAGGATTGTGTTTGAACACAGTGACAGAGAAGATACAGACTGACAGAAATCAGAAAAGGCAAAGTCTAATTTCTGAATTAGACCACTCTCTCAATGTCAAAGAATGAATCCCATTTTAGTGGCATATTTGCTGCTATTTTACTATTATCAGAATAAAATCTTTGCTGAAATAAAAAGGAAAAAAAATATAAATCTTTAAGTGTATTTCTTAAAGTGAACTCTGCTGATCATAAACATGTAATGGATTTATGTCCTTGCATATAATACATTCAGAACTGTAAGAAGGCTAGGCTTCTGCATGGCTGTAACTTGAAACGTTTCCTGTAAAAGAAATTAAATTATTCTGAAGGGAGGTATTGTCATATGCTAGTATAAGGAGTAAAGTCTTCAATGACTTAGGACCTCCCTAATGAAGGAGCAAGTCCTGGTGTGACAATCCATAACTTCATATAATTGCTATTGTCACTGTAATCAACACATTTTTTAATAAATGTTCTTCTACTCAGTACTGTTTATATTTATTAGAGATATACAAAATACATCAAAGGGCTTAGGATCTTTAAGGCATTTAATTGATGAATCTCCTACAGGCGTGGTTATGAGACATATGGTGTTGCCCTTCTTAATGAAGACAAGAGCAGGCCTTGATAGACCCAGCCACAAAATTTCATCTTCTTAAATATGTTTAATCTTCTTAAATATGTTTAATTTTGAAAATTTAGGTCCCTTGGTATTGTGAAATGCCTCTGTAAGCTTATGTTGCTAAATTAATGCTAAAACATTTTTTTGTTTATTAAGTTTCCTTTCCACAAATATTTTCACTTGACTAATGGTGCTATAGGATAGCCGTGAGCGTGATGCTTTGGTTTTGGTGTGTTTTTTGGTATAATGCTAAAGGTTATCTCTGTTTAGACCTCATCTTTGAGCACTATGAGTAGTTCTGGACTGGGGAATCTCTGGACTGATGTAATTTTAACCTCTTTAAATACATGAAAATATAGGTTAGTCTTTTTCTGGAAATCAGTCTGAAAATTATTAGTAGAATCAAGAATACAACTGATGAATTGTCATTCTTGAGCGTTAACCTGTATCACACTGATGTTTCCACATGATACAAGTCTGATGACACGTCAAAACCATTTGGCATTAGCTGGTGAAATTTTTGAGTCATGTGTAGATATTTTAAAGAAGAAAATGACAGAGAAGTTTATTAAAAAATGAGATGGATTTGATAGATAAGGATTATTGTTTGGCCTTTTCATTGTGTTCCTCAAAGTTCTCTTTGAAGCAACTGTTTCCTTACTGTCTGCTAGACATATCCTGTGAAATGAAAATAAGTATGACAAGTGAGAAACCTCACATAGTCCTGCCATAAGTCTTGGAGACTATTATCCTGAAGTTTCTTTGTTTCAGTTCTTTTTTTTAACCTTCAAAGGTTTATACAGCAGTTCTAAACACTTCAGACAGCAATAGGATGACTACTATACGTTTAATGGTTTCCATTTCCTGTGGATCATCTTGGGGTTATCCAAGTCTTCTGCCATCACAAGCAGTAAAATATAGCTTTCTCTTCTTTTACATATGAGTCACAAATGTGGCCACTAGAAAAACAGATATAATACCTTACATATGTATGGGATCTTTCACCCAAGGATCTGTTACATTCTGAAGTAACATGGGAATGGAATACTTGGTTCACTAATCTAACATTTTTCACAATGTCGAAAAAGGTTATCTATTTTCTATTCCCTTATATGTTTGTAATTTGTATAGTTAATTAGTTGACTAAGTCTCCAAGTCTCCCGGTTAATTCTTCTAAATGAACTACTTTATTAGCAGCTGAATGTCATTTTGCACATTTTTTGTCATAGAGCTGAATCATTTGCTTGTCAGCTGTCAAACACAGGTGGCATGTACTGAGAAACATCTTTCTTACTATCACTAGTTACATTTCCTCGGCAATGCCAGATGTGTACAGCATATAACGTGCTTCCAGGTTAGTGGTGATTCAGTATGAAAGTGCTAGCTTATTGCAAATAGCTATTAAAGCCAAAAATTAAATTGTAAAAATAATTGTAATTATTATATTTTACTAAGTGGTTATACATTGAATTTTTATTTTTTTTTTAAGCCTTTAAAAAGGCAACTAGCATTTTCTAAGTTCTAGGAGGTCAGAGGAGCTGTACAATTTTAGTATGATCTGGAATCCATTGAATAATGTCCGAGTTCACTAATGAAAGCTTATGAACATTATTATCTCTAAGTACAACCACATGTTTGAAATGGGTACTTAGTGTGTTTTAAATACGAAGAACTCTTTTAGGTTTGCTATATCTCAAGCATAAAATCATCTGAAGACATCATTTGAAGGGGATCTGAAAATATCTGGTACTCTAGCAATGACACAATTGTAACTTTTCTCATTTTGCCAAAAAACCTCTATGATTTCAAAGCCTCTTCCTGTCCCATGTGTGCTGAAAATATCAGTGGCATGGGCAAATACCATACTGTTAAAACTGGCTCATGTGGATAAAGTTTAGGTAGACACTTACAAAAAGAGTATAATTCAAGTATCAAAATTTAAATATTTTCAAATTTTGGACTAGTCCTCAAGGTAATTTTGCAGTCTATTAAATGAATAACATTGAGATATAGCTATTTAAAATAGGCTAAGATCCATACTGGCTTTTTGTTTTTATTGACTTCACACTTAGGTAATAAGAATATCTAGCAGGTAAGATCTTCTGTCTAAGTGCAGTAAATGCCTTTGAAAAAAGTTTAAAACAATATTGTTTACACATATTTAAAACAGTTATGCTTAAAAAAAATTTCCAAACCATTTCAGTATGCAGTTGGACACTCATGTTACCTTCACAGAAATATTAAAACAATTTATAAAGAAGACCTTCTGAATCCTTGTAAACCTAAGGCAGAGCACTGGGAAAATGTGAGAAAACATTACTGAATCTCATTCTGCCAGAAAAAGATTTTCCTTAAAAGATTATTATTTTGTTATGAACACTTCTACTAAGTTTCCATAGTACTGGATGCCCCATTCAACTTAGGTGCTTTGATTCACATCTGGTTATAAGAAACACTGGTCACTTTCTGACTAAAATTGATTATGACTTGATCTAAACACTCATCCAAGAGGAATAGAGCTAAATAAGGCTAAGTCTAAACTGACACCTGATTCTCCTTTGAACCCTCTGAAGTTCCTTAATTTGACTTATAGCTGTGTAGAAAGTCTCCAAATCATGCAGAAATGGAACTCCATAGTTGAAAGTCTGCCATGTAGATATAATAAGTAGCCACAATCCTAATCAAGAGCCAAAATGCTCTGTTTTCTTACTGTGTGCATTTAAAGTCAGTGTTGGAATCCAAACTTTTGGACAAAACTACATATTCTGCTAGTGCTTACTTTCCTCACCACCTTTGTAAAACATCCAAGGAATGGCTGCATACTTCAGAATGTAGTCACATTGCCTTTAGGCTGAGGAAGGAAACAGTTCTGCTGCTCTGACTACATTTTTCTACTTTATTTTACACCTACTTACACTATCCCCTCCCTTCTGCTGGTATAAGCATTTATAAAGCTATATAATGGACCAGATTTAGGGAAATAACTCGAATTGAAACTATCTTGATTAAAAAAAAAAAAAAAAGTAATTCAGAAAGGAAGTTTGTGCTAGCACATGACAGGCAGGAGTGAGAATTACATAGGTTGTTTGACCTTAATGCTGACTTATGTTAATTTAAAGAGATGTGAAAACCTTGTTTTAAATGTAGTTTCACTAAGTGGTAATAAAACTTAAGGTGTCATTAGGCCAGGTGTTTGTTTCTTTTTTCATAGGTGAGACAACCTTCCTGACTCAAGATCATAATACGTAACAATAAGCTCAAAAATTAGTCTAAGTATTCCAAAACCACTTGTCGTTTGGACAGGCCTACCATGAGAAAAACAAACAAAAAAACCCCACCCAAACCATTACTTTTAAGCCTAATTGATTCAAGCTGCAGCTCTGCATCATGAAGCAGCACAAATGAGCTGATGAACCATGGCAGGGATAATTTCTTATACTGAATCTGCTGCACAGAGTGAGAGTGCATGAAGCTGTCCAAGTCTTTGAACACAAAAAAGATTCTAAAGATTTTTAAAGATTGTCTTCAGATCAGACTTTTCAGTTTCAAGCAAAGGGTTCATATAAAAATAACAGGCATTATTCTTTCCTACTGTCAGCTGTATTTCCTGAGTGTAACAGGCCAGATCCCAAGCTCCTGTTCCTTTAGGCTTTCTCCTCAGATAGTGCAGCATATACATTGCCTTTTTCTTAGGGTTTTTCACCCATTATTGATAAATTATTGATAAATACAAATATCAGAAAGTACAGATCTGTTGTCATGTGAAAATATAAATTATAGACCTTTTCGAAATAAGTTTGGTCAATATCTCTGTTGGAAGTACACTGTGCTTATATTTTTGGTCTGTGGCAAAACTTGTGGATCATTCTGAAGATATCTTAATGGTCTGAAAGAAGCTGTGATGTCACCAATATTTACAAAGGCTACATTTGTGGGTCCCTTCACTGAAGACCTATTTTAACATCTATGATGTCCCTAGCAGCATTCCATAGCTGTGCTGATGCCAGAGTTGGAAGGCTTGAGTTAAGTTGTCATCACTATTGCTTCTTCTGAGAGTTGGCTTAGCCAAGTACAGCATCCATGCTATTATACCTTCAGGAATATTTTAGCACAGCCTAATGAAACACATCATTGCTCTAAGAATATATGATCTTCTCTGGGCTAGAAGTACATACAAAAGAGCCTGGCCACATTATTACCAACATATGTATATCAGTGTAATGGTTTATTTGGATCCACCTTGAAAATATTATCCTGCAGAAGAAAGTATACAGATGCTGTGGAAACAGTAGTGTTATGCTTACCTGGAGGTATTTGGTGGATCATATATTGCTGTATGACTTTAACAACAGGATGCTTTTCCTCAGATCCTACTCTGTCCTTTTAGGGCCTAAACCAAAGTCCACTAGAAAATAAAAGCCTCTAGAAATAGTGTCATTAACCATAAACATACTGCGGATGAAGTCCTTACCCAAAATTTGTGCCAGATTCAGTATTTTACTAATAGAAACACATAGTTGATTAGCCTGCATTTTTATCCGATTTTTCATATAACTTACCCAGCAATACTGCAAAGTTTAGTAAAAAGCCTACTACATTTCAGTTTTCAGTTGTTCATAATGCTGTTGGGTAAACATCACCCAGATAAAATATAGTTAAAATTCTTCCTTTACAACTCAGTTAAAAAATAATAATTATGTGTCACTGACAGGAGATAACAGCAATTGTCAATTATTTTTCTTGATTAATTTTGACAGCTTCTGTTACGTAGTCCTTTTTATCTATTACTTATATACCATATATTGTCTGGCACATATTTAGCTATATAGCTACATCACAACACATTTGTAGTAACAAGACTCAATAGAATATAATTGCATACTGTTGTATCTCCTCTAATCTCAAAATAAGTATCTTGGAGGTTCACAGAAGAGGAGTAGTAGTTCCATTGCCGTGGACTAAGTAATTCAGCAGAACTTTCAAACATAAACAAGTATATCTTAGTGACTGAATAAGAAACTTTGTGGTGTGTTACTAATATGACATATGGATATCATAGTGCCTTATGGATAGTCTAAGAGGCATAGTCACAGACTTCAGGTATGCCACATGGACTTCTTAGAAAATTTTGGTGGAGAAGGGCAAAATGCTAATATCTTTTTTGCAAGAATTACAGGCTCGGGTCAACTTTTTATCATACTTTCTTGATTTTTTCTGCAATAATAAAAATCTTTGAAGAAAATGTCAGAATAATGTATATCATTATCTTCAATGCTTTTTCAATTTAAAGTAACTTTATACTGTAAATTTCATTTCAGCTTTATATATAAAATGTTGTGGTTTTTTTAGACTGAATGTTTCCCACTTAGTGAGACACAGTTATGGATACAGATGTAATTCATAGCACATAGGTGATCTATAACAAGTCAAAACTCATTTGAAACTTAGTTTGTAGGAGTGTGAACAAGTATGTGCTCATTTTGCATAATTGAAATAGAAGGGGCATGTGAGTTGAAGGAATTGTGATAGTTCTGCTTTATATTTATCATTTCCATATGTAAATGGTACCTGAAGCCTGAAACTATGAAATAAGGAACTGCAGATACATAGCTCCCCAGAAAGCTTCTACTGTTAATAAGAAAGGTAGTCTAGGACCTGGTTCATCATGAGGCCTTAGATATAGACCATACATGGTAGTACAAGCATCTTTCTTGACATTTGAAATGTATAAAATATATTCTATCCACCTCTTTCCCACCTTTCTAAATTAAGTTTCTGTCATGAATTCCTGTAAGACTTCAACATAACCCAATTACTATTTCAGAGCACTTTCTTATGTTCAGGTTTTTCTAAGTAGACAGAAAGTCCTTGAGACTGGAATTTTTCACTTTTCTGAAAAAAAGTGAAAATAGCCAGAATTTAAGAAAGAATAGTTCAGCCATGACAAGGCTGCCTGAATTGTGCATTTATAATATTTGTATCATCTACTGTTTCTCTTGCGTCTGTTCAACAAATATTGAGGCCTGAAAAAATGTCTAAGAGCTTCAGAGCTCAGCTGGTATGTCTTCTGTCATTGTTGAAAACAAAGATTTCTGATTTTTTTTTATTATTATTATTAACAAAGTGGCTTACATTCTATGTCAACATGGTTTCTTTCTGTAGTCATTTACTGATTTGCAATATTCCTCATGTCTTTTAAAGCAAATGTCAGAAAATGTAAGATAGATAGCTGGCCAGTGTTCATTGTATTGTAGGTTTTTATGATTTATTTTTTAGTACAAACCACAAGATATAGTTTACTTGTTTGAAAAGGAAAGCCTTTTGAACAGCATAGGAGGAATAATTCCTACACAGTTCTGTCCTTTTTATTGTTTAATTTCAATATTACTGCAACAAATTGAGCTGATCATGTTATTTAAAGAAAAATTAACATTCTCCACCATTTCAGGTTTGTTTTGAGCATATATACTCTAGAGGCTTTTCTCAGTTTCAGAGGGCTTTAGAGAATCAGAATGAATACAACAGGATCTATGAAGAAATATTCTTAATGAACGCCACCACAAAAAGAAAAACAGAAGATAAAATGCTATAATGTAATATCTACAATACCACTGGCATAAAATGAATGATTGAGACTACCTCTACAATATATTGGAACATTTTCCATGGTAATTGAAGGAATATTTGTGGAGATAGCCATGAAACTCTTAATCTGAATAGAGGAACCAAACATAAAGCAATTTAAAGCATGTCAAAGTAGAGTTGCTATCTGTTATATCCTAAAAATCTAATTTTCTTCATGCAGGTGAGAATTTTTCATGATTATGCAAATGTATGCTTGAGAAATGCATTACTACGTAGGTGTGAATCATAGGTGGGTGCATATCTGTAACAATGCATGAGTACCTCCAAATGTATGAGAATGCCTTCAGGAGTTACACATAGTTGTTTGTCTGTAATTTGAGACTGCGTACAGTTTTCTGTGCTGACAGGTACCTGAGTTAAAGACTCTCAAATAAATATACTAGGATGTTCCCAGACTGTTGACTCAAATGATGTTATTTTTTTGTTAGCTGAGTAGGGATGTGGGCTGAATGTTTGCAGTATTGAGAGGTCTTTTGATGTCCCCTTCATAGAATCTGAGAACAGTTGAGGTTGTATGTGACCTCTGGATGTGATCTGGTCCAACTTCCTGCTTAAGTATTCACGTAGAGCCAGTTGCCCAGGACCATGGTGAGACAGCTTTTTGAATATCTCCAAGGGGGGAGATTCCATAAGCACTCTGGGCAGCCTGTGCCATTGGTCAGTCACCCTCACAGGAAAAAAAAAAGTGTTTCCTGATGTTCAGAGGGAATCATCTATGTTATCATCTATGTTTCAGTTTGCACCCATTGCCTCTTGTCCTGTCACTGACCACTACTGAAAACAGCCTGGCTGTCTTCTTTACATCCTCCTTTCAGAGACTTTTCTAGGCTGAACAGTCCATTTTCTCTCCATCTTTCCTGACAGGAGAGATGCTCCAGTCCCTTAATAATCTTAGTGTTCCTTCATTGCACTGTCTCCAGTGTCTGTCATGTATTGAAGAATCTAGAACTGGGCACAATATACTCCAGATGCAATCTCATCAGTGCTGAATAGAGGGGAAGGATCACCTCCCTCGACCTGCTGGTAACCCCTCTCCTGGTGGAGCCAAGGACACCATTAGCCACCTTTGCCATAAGAACACATTGCTGGCTCATGCTGAACTTGGGGCCACTGTGACTTTCAGATCCTTTTTGGTAAAGCTGATTTCCAGCTGGATGGCCCCAGGATATATTTGTTTCATGGGGCCATTCCTCCCTAGGTGCATTACTCTGCAGTTCTTATTGAACTGCATGAGGTTCCCATCAGCCCATTTCTCCAGCTTATTAAGATCTCTCTGGATGGCAGCACACCAGTTTTATGTCATCAGCAAACTTGCTGAGGGTACACTCTTCCTCATCATCCGGATCCTTAATGAAGATATTGAAGAAGACTGGGCCCAGTAGTGACTCTGGGTTAAATAACTAGCTCCTAGCCTCCAAATAGACCTTATGCCACTGATAACCCTGTCTGGAACTGACCAGTTGGCCAGTTTTCAATCCACCTCACTGCTCATCTATCCCATACATCAACAGATTCTCTATGAGGAGCTCATGAGACACAGTATGATATCCTTACTGAAGCGAAGGTAGACAACATCCACTGTTCTCCCCACATCTATCAAGCCACTCATTTCAGCACAGAAGGTTGTCATTGTCAAGTGTGACTTTTGCTTTGTGGCCCATGCTGACTACTCCTGATTACCTTGTTGTCATTCATGTGCCTAAAAAGGGTTTCCAGGATTCCAGTTCCATCACCTTCCCGGTGAGCAAGGTGAGTAGCAGCTGACTGAGTAACTGACTTGTCTGTATTTTCAAAGGTCCTTCTTCCTGCCCTTTTTTGAAGGTAGGAGTAACCATTGCTTTCAACCTATTTGAAGAGCAAGTTGCTTTAAAAGGGAAAAAAGAATGGAAGGCTATAAGTAACAATGTTTATCAGCTGCTTGAGCAAGACAGCTAAGCAGGGGTGAATACAGGATTCAGATGTTTAAATTTAGCTATCTAGTGACATTTTAGATGTATTAGGGTCTCATGCCTGACATTTAGCAGCTTCTTCAAAGGATGTGGGTCATATGTTATATAAGCTAGTCCCATGCAATTATACCAGGGTCAAAAATGGCATGAAATCCCTACAGTTAGGCATCTGAAACACTCTCCAGATGTCTACGAAGTTATTATATTTCTGAGTTTCCCAGAAGATGCAAAATTTCACAGCTTTACAGACAGGACTACACACACAGCTTGTAAAAACGAACATATGATACAACATTTTTCTTCCATGAAACTGCTTTTCTTTATCAGTTACATAGGAGTTTTTCCTCTGAATGATATGAAGTGTTTATATTGTTATCAGAGTATTTATGAATCTTTGCAGTTTCTAAAAATTACCGTGAAAGTATTCTACCTTCAAGGCATAGTTTTACTTTTTCAGTACTGTACTGTGGTAAAAAGTTTATGTATAAATTAATTCCAATGATATTTCATTTGGATAATCCCATCTGTTTTGTCTCATCTTGCCCATTATATTATTTGAATTTCTCCATCAATTCTGCACTGCCAATTTTGCTGACTAATAAATATGCTAATTTGCCATGAGACTTCCTGGTTTTGTTATTATATATAGCAATTCCATATACATTGCATGATGTTATTAAAATCTTCACACTTATAGCTCTTCTTTGATGTTCACTATAAATTAGGCTTAAAGTGATAATATGCTGCCATTCTAGGTTTTAAAACTTTAAGTTGCATTATTAATTGTATTGTGTGTTGAATTTATAGCAATTTTTTGAATTTAGAAAATTGCTTAGTCAAAAAAATTAAAATCTGTATGCAGAAAGGAACAAATGTATCCTAGTTTATTTCAAGTTACCATTCTGCAAGTGTGCCGATTCAAGTTTCTTTATGTGTTTTCTTATCTTTTACTTTGTACCTCTCTTGTGCTTATATAAAGAGCAGAACATAGAAACAAGAATGTTAAATGCACAAAACCAGTAATGCCATCAATTTGTAATTAACAAATTAGAGCTCAGCACTTAATGAAAATGAGAGAGACAAGCAGGCATTGCTAAAACACATCAAGGTTGCATTCTTAGAGCTCTGAAAAGTGGCACTAACTAGGACTCCCATCAATCAGGTGTTCTCAGCAGAAGCTGCAAACACTGAATTAATTTTGTGAAGTGATCACTATTCACCAGCAGCAGAATGAAATTGTCTCCTTTGTTTCTGAACTTCGCCTCACCTAATCTTTGAAACTAAAGGTGTTTCTGTTGTTGATAGCACTTGTCATTGTACTCTGCCAATGCCCAGCTGTAGCAGACTCATTAGTAGTGAATGCTCTGCAAATACCCTGCTAGAAATGACCCCTTCCCAACGTAGCCTGCAGACTAATTTGAAATGAATTCAATCAGTGCATATGACAAATGAAGGAGGAGAAGATATCTTGAATCTTACTATGAAGTGAATTAATACATTATTCAAAGCAAGTGAATGGTAAAAGAAAAGCACTTTAATCTATAAATCAGTGAATCATGGTTATTGAAAGAAAATGTATAATGGGGTCAGAAAAATTATGCAAACTAAGCTCATAATGAATTGAAAAAACCCAACCTTTGGATTAGAAGCTTCCAGGTCACTTGCTGAGGTTGGAGAAAGCACCGCAAACTCAGAGTAAGTGTTTCTAAGATGAGAAAAAAATGTCTATGTAATGAATGATCTGTGACTTGATTTGATAACTGTGTGGACACTGCTTCTCTAGAGCATTCTATTTAGATTTTGCTTTTGCACTTTTTTCTCTGAAATGTTTCTACATAGTCATTTAAATTGTTTTGGAAGCTGAGGAGCTGTCGTTCAGTGGTTGGGTTTGTACCATGCAAGAATTACAATGGTCTGACACTCTGGGAATTTTTGAGGGTAAGCATTATGTTTTCATATCTGCTTTTCTTTGACATCCAGCATAGCTCAGCTCTGAGCAGATAAACTGAATAGACCATTTTTAACCATAAAATCATACAATCATAGAATGTTTTGAAAGGGACCTTTAAAGGTCATCTAGTCCAACCCCTGATAATAAGCTATGGATACATAGGTAAACATGCAGAGTATGTACTTAGCAGGGTTCATTGATAGAGCTTTAAACTAGTTTTGATTTGGCAAGGGGATATAACTGGGCCTGCTATGAGTAAGCCCAAGGGAAGCATGCCAGGGCCTACAGGACGGTGTGCTAGCAATGTGTTATGAATGCTCGGAACTTAAGTATAGTGATGATGAGGTTGAGAGTGTTTGGATCCGGTTAAGGGGCAAGGTCGATAAAGCTGATATTGTTGTGGCTGTCCGCTATAGACCTCCAACCAAAGTGGTGAGATGAAATATTGTATAAGCACTTAGGAGAAATCTCAAGGTCACTTGCTGTTGTTCTTATGGGGGACTTCAACTTCCCAGGTATCTGCTGGAAATACAACACAGCAGAGAGGGAACAATCCAGGAGGTTCCTAGAATGTGTAGGGGACAACATCCTCACACAGTTGGTAAGTGAACCGACCAGGGAAGGTGCCCTGTTGGACCTCTTGGAGGTTGTGGCAGTTGGAGGCTGTCTAGGGTATAGTGACCATGACATTTTTAAGTTCTCTGTTCTTAGAGACTGGGGAGGGGGAGGGGGGCAGCAATACTGACATTTTGGACTTTCGAAGGGCAGACTTTGACTTGTTTCGGAGGTCACTTGATAGAATCCCCTGGGAGTCAGTTTTGAAAGATGTAGGAGTCCAGGAAGGCTGGACATTTTTTAAGAAGGTAATCTTAAAGGTGCAGGAGCAGGCCATTCCCACGTGCCGTAAGACAAGCTGGCAGCAAAGATTGGCCTGGTTGAACAGGGAGGTTTGTCTCAAGATCAAGGAAAAGAAAAAAAGAGGGTCTATGGCCTCTGGAAGAAGGGGCAGATGACTCATAATGAGTATAAGATTGTTGTTAGGTCATGCAGAGAAATAACTAAAAGGTCAAAAGCTCAGCTTGAAGTTAATCTGGCTTTAGAGGTAAAAAGCAGCAAGAAAAATTTCTGTAAATACATTAACAATAAAAGAAAGGCCAGGGAGGGCCTCCATGCCCTACTAGATTAGAAGGAAATATGGTAATAAAACATGAGGAGAAGGCTGAGGTGCTTAATGCTTTCTTTGCCTCAGTCTTTAGTAATGGAAACACTTCCATCAGGGAAAGTCACTCCCCCAAACCAAGAGAGGGGGGCCAGGAACACAATGTCCCCCCTACA
This sequence comes from Chloroceryle amazona, assembly GCA_027560015.1. NCBI lineage: Eukaryota > Metazoa > Chordata > Aves > Coraciiformes > Cerylidae > Chloroceryle > Chloroceryle amazona. The sequence goes on from JANHFX010028730.1 coordinate 41,291, forward strand.
ATTCAGGAGGAGATGGTCCATGACCTGCTGCTCAACATCACTGTGCATAAATCTATGGGGTCGGATGGGTTACATCCTAGAGTACTGAGAGAGCTGGCAGGGGTGCTCAACAGGACACTGTCCATCATTTATCAGCAGT